>JAWPHD010020812.1:0-30413 GCA_037043455.1 Cyrtodaria siliqua | reverse complement strand
GGTTATGTTTATCACCGGGCGTACCAGAATAATGCTGTGCAATTTATCCACCGTCTCCTCCCGCAGTGTCCACGTCCCCGTCACGCTCTAAATCGGACGCCGACAGCTGTCTTCCCCTGTGGACCACTGGAACCTCCAGCTTCTCGTTAAAGTCTGTTCGACCGGTCAGCACTATACCACTATTTTACTGTGTGCAATGTAACGGGTATCAAACGTTCCTTCACTGTCATATAACTGGAATCATGTGTTTTCTTATTGTTAATTTTGTAATTTAAATCGTTTTTTCTCACCAGGTGCAACAAAACTAGAATCAAGCATTGTCATAAGAATGGTATTGATATTTTTTTCCCCCCTTTTTAGCTCTATTGGCCAGTAGAGCTTATGGGATACTAAGTTGAATTTCAAACAAAAGGTCAATGACCTTGAAGCTCTACTGATAAGTTTTTGATAGTTAGATCAGCATTCCTGTGAAGTTTCATGAAAATCCGTCAAGTAGTTTCAGAGGAGTAACCGCTACAAGTTTTCATTATATAACTCTATGTAAACAAAGATGGCCGCTGGCGGCCATGTTTAACGTCAAATCAAAATATTTTTTGACACGGATCAACATCATGTCATACTGATCATTTTAGAAAAAGTCCCATATCAATATCACTTTTAGTTTTCAACAAGTAGTCGCTACATACTTGTATTTTGAAAATCTATTTTTAGCCATGGCGGCCATCTTGAATTTCCGGCCGACCTGAAATTTTGCTAAGACCAATTAGACATCAAGAGCAACATTCCTGTGAAGTTTCATGAAAATCCGTTGAGTAGTTACAGAGGAGTAGTCGCTACAAGATTTTACTAGATAAATAAGATGGCCACTGATAGTTAATATCAATGAAAGCTCGGTCAAGTTCGAAAACCAGCCAGATCGGACAAGTAACAGTGTAGTTATGGCCCTTGATTTCGTTAAAAATGCTATATTTTGCCTCGTTAATACGGTAGGGCCTTCATTTTTCATCTGATCAAACTTTACCAGATTTTATGACTTTCTTTTTATACCCCCACAAACGAAGTTTGGGGGAGTATATAGGAGTGAGCTTGTCTGTCTGTCCGTTTGTCTGTCCGTCGGTCTGTCTGTTGGTTTCCGGACATAACTCATGAAAGGGTCGATGGATTTAAATAATTTTTGGTACACTGGTATAAGACCATAAAATACAGGTCAAGTTCAACTTTGGTAACAAACCACCAATTTTTGACGGAGTTATGGCCCCTTTTAAACTTAGAATTTGCCCAAAAAATGGTTTCCGGACGATATCTAATGAAAAGGTTGACGGATTTAAATATTTTTTGGTACACGGGTTTAAGACCATAAAATACAGGTCAAGTTCGACTTTGCTTACAAACCACCAATTGTTGACGGAGTTATGGCCTCTTTTCCTCTTAGAATTTGCCCAAAAAACGGTTTCCGGACGATAACTCATGAAAGGGTCGACGGATTTAAATAATTTTTGGTACACAGGTTTAAGACCATAAAATACAGGTCAAGATCGACTTTGGTTACAAACCACCAATTTTTAACTGAGTTATGGCCCCTTTTCAACTTAGAATTTGCCCAAAAAACGGTGTCCGGACGATAACTCATGAAAGGGTCGACGTATTTAAATAATTTTTGGTATACGGGTTTAAGACCATAAAATACAGTTCAAATTCGACTTTGGTTACAAACCACCAATTTTTGACGGAGTTATGGCCCCTTTTCAACTTAGAATTTGCCCAAAAAACGGTGTCCGGACGATAACTCATGAAAGGGTCGATGGATTTAAATAATATTTGGTACACGGGTATAACACCATAAAATACAAGTCAAGTTCGACTTTGGTTACAAACCTTCAATTTTTTACGGAGTTATGGCCCCTTTTCAACTTAGAATTTGCCCAAAAAACGGTGTCCGGACGATAACTCATGAAAGGGTCGACGGATTTAAATAATTTTTGGTACACGAGTTTAAGACCATAAAATACAAGTCAAGCTCGACTTCGGTTACAAACCACCAATTTTTGATGGAGTTATGGCCCCTTTTGAACTTACAATTGGCCCAAAAAACGGTGTCCGGACGATAACTCATGAAAGCGTCAACGGATTTAAATAATTTTTGGCACACAGGTTTAAGACCATAAAATACAGGTCAAGTTCGACTTTGGTTACAAACCACCAATTTTTGATGGAGTTATGGCCTCTTTTCAACTTGGAATTTGCCAAAAAAATGCTACAGTCAACTCGGAGGAACCTGCTAATTTGGGTTTGTATTAAATTAAAACAATTTATAATTCATCCTCTTCATGACCATGTCTCTTTTTATTACACTTATACATCTTTGACTTGAAAGGTGTAACATGCAATTTTTTGTTAGTCTTCTTCCCTGATCACTAACAATATTAAAAACTCTCTCTCCTCTCCTCTCCTCCTCTCCCCCCTCTCTCTCTCTCTCTCCTTGTCATTGTTTTTTTTTCCTGTTTATTTCATATTTTGTAGTTTAAATAATTTGTTTGCCATTGTCTAAATTGTACGAATATTTTGTAGCGGGAGGGCCGGATTTCTAATGTTGTAATAACTTGTGGCCCTACAATTGTTTTCTTGTGGTTGCCATGTTTATGTGACAAGGTGGTATTGTGGGGGTATTAATCACTTTCAGTGATAATTCTAGTTTTATTATTATTTTTTTAGCTCTATAAGAGCCATGTTAGCCAGTAGAGCATCCACAGGCCCTCTTGGGCCTCTTGTTTAGTTCCTGTGAGGAAACCGGTTTATTTCTCCATCATAGGTGTGTGAGGGTCGGGGAACCATCCCACAGTCACACCGTAAAGCGTACATCACAATTTGGGTTCCATGGGAGACCAGAAGTTATAGAAGACAAAATATTTTCTAGTTCAGTAAGAGAGTGTTTTACCAAGTAAACACTGGACTGAAATATTAATAATTACATACTTGAAAATTTAAAAATCCCAGCAAATTAAATGTAAATGAATAAAAATAAAACAAGAGGGCCATGATGGCCCTATATCGCTCACCTGAGTAAATCTGAACAATACAAGAGGGCCAAGATGGCCCTAAAGCGATCACCTGAGTACTGGCACATTATCGAACTTCTTCGAGGTCATATACAATCTGTGCAAGTTTGGTTAAGATTGTTCAAGAAATGTGGGCTCTGTTGTGTATAACAACATTGATATAGACGGTTTAAGACCCTCACAAATTTTGGTAAAGATCAAATACAAAATGAAGGTGCTAGAGAGTAACACCTTGGGCAGAGCCAAATGTAACCCCAGGGCTACATGTAATTTATGAGAGCTGTGTGCTTTGTGGTTTTAGAGAAGAAGATTTTTTAAGTTTTTCCCTATACAAGTAAAACGTGACCCTTGGGGCGGGGCCAAATGTGAACCCAGGGTCACCATTTGAACAAACTTGGTAAAGGACCATAAGAGTATAGTAAATGCAAAATATTAAACCTCTGGCTCTTGTAGTTCCAGAGAAGACGACTTTAATGTAAAACTGTGACCCATGGAGTGGGGTCAAATTTTACCCCAGGGTCACCATTTGAACTAACTTGGTAGAAGACCATAAGCTTATAGCAAATGCAAAATATTAAACCTCTGGCTCTTGCAGTTCCAGAGAAGAAGATTTTTTTCAGTTTTTCCCTATACAAGCCTATGTAAAACTGTGACCCCGGGGCGGGGCCAAATATGACCCCTGGGTCACCATTTGAACCAAATTGGTAGAGGACCATGAGCTTATAGCAAATGCAAAATATTAAACCTCTGGCTCTTGCAGTTTCAGAGAAGAAGATTTTTTAAGTTTTTCCCTATACGTGTCTATGTAAAACATGTGACTCTTGGGGCGGGGCCAAATGTGACTGAAGGGTCACCATTTGAACAAACTTGGTAAAGGACCATAAACTTATAGTAAATGCAAAATATCAAACCTCTGGCTCTTGCAGTTTCAGAGAAGAAGATTTTTTAAGTTTTCCCCTATACATGTCTATGTAAAACATGTGACCCTTGGGGCGGGGCCAAATGTGACCCGAGGGTCAACATTTGAACAAAATTGGTAAAGGACCATAAGCTTATAGTAAATGCAAAATATCAAACCTCTGGCTCTTGTAGTTTCCGAGAAGAAGATTTTTTCCGCCCCCCTATATAAGTCTATGTAAAACTATGACCCCCTGGGCGGGGACAAATTTGACCCCAGGGTCACCATTTGAACAAACTTAGTAGAGGACCATAAGCTAATACTACATGTAATACATGAGACCTCTGTGCCTTGTGGTTTCAGAGAAGAAGATTTTTTAAAGTTTTTTCCTATATGTCTATATGAAAAACAGGCAAAATCTCAATATACAAACTTTGGACCCCCGGTGCATGGCCATTTTTGAACAAACTTGATAGTCTTGGCGTTGGCAATCATTTTAAAAGAAAAACTGTTGAAATCTGAAAGATTTTTTAAGGTTTCGACCATATATGGTAATGGCGGCCATCTTGGATGTCACGCTGACCTAATTTTAACAAATCTAAAAAGCATTCATCTAAGGATCATCCACGTGAAGTTTGGTCAAAATTGGCCACGCGGTTTCTGAGGAGAAGTCGTTTGAAGCAAAAGTTAACGACGACGACGGACGGACGACGGACAAAGAGTGATCCCAATAGCTCACCTTTGAGCCTTCGGCTCAGGTGAGCTAAAAATAGGTCAAGGTCACTGATATTGAGCTGCTTTTGTGCAAGAACATATTGATGTCATATAGATGTAATGGTGTATGAAGTCTGAAAGCTGTGTGGCTTTAGGTGTCTCAGTAGTGGACATAATATAAAACTTGAATGTAAAACGGTAATGCAAATTAGCAAAGTTAAACATTTAGGTCAAGGTCATTGATATTGACCTGTTTTGAGGTAGGAACATGTTAATAAGTCACATGTGAAATTTAGCCAGATCAGCATTCCTGTAAGTTTCATAACAATCAATAACATAGTGTCAGGGATCAACATCATGTCATGCTGATCATTTTAAAAACAAATTTTTATTATATAACTATGTTAACAAATATGGCCACTGGCGGCCATGTTTAATGTTGAATCAAAACAGTTTTTGACAAGGATCAACATCATGTCATGCTGATCATTTTAGAAAAAAGTCCCATATCAATATCACTTATAGTTTTCAAGAAGTAGTCGCTACAAACTTGTTTTTTAAAAATCTATTTTTAGCTGTGGTGGCCATCTTGGATTTCACATCAACATGATTTTTTGCTAGTCAACCAGACTTCATGGGCAACATTTCTGTAAAGTTTCATGAAAATCCATCCAGTATTTTCAGAGGAGTAGTCGCTACAAAAAAAGTTTAAGGATGGACAATGGACACCGCACCAGGGCATAAGCTCTGCTGATCTCTGATCAGTCGAGCTAAAAAATGAAGATCCATTACAAATAACGCTAAAGGTTGTCAATAAATCATTTTTGTGTTGTTTTTTTATAATAAGTTAATTTAATATCTTAATTAAACAGTCATATTTCATTTGCTATTTCCTAATTTATATTGACAACAGAATGAAATCAACCATATAGGTAGTTTTTGGTGAAGTAAATATTTGATTTCTGAAATTCTGCAAGTTTGCTCGAGATATGTTTTTTTTTTAAATAAAAGTATTTTTACAGTGTTTTTTTTCCAGACAATATTTTTTTTTTTTCACCTTGAGTGATGCTTTATTTTGAGATATCCTGGGCATCAACTCCAATAAAGAACATTATCATCAGAACAAAGCAAAACTTGAGTCTCTAAAGACAATATTTTTATTTTTTCACCTTCAGTGATGCTTTATTTTGAGATATCCTGGGCATCAACTCCAATAAAGATCATTATCATCAGAACAAAGCAAAACATGAGTCTCTAAATTTGGGTTACCATATATATGATAGGTCAAATGCTATCACAGTTTTCTAAAATTTAATATTCCAAGATGGTTTAATTCTTCGTATGTAAAATGTATATATACATAATGCAGTGTTGATTGATTGCACAATCACATGACTGACTGTTGTTTAAATCCAACAATATCATCCCATCCTTTTCGACAGGTCTTCACAATCCAGTTGTGCTCATCATCATCTGTAAATATAAAATAGTAATATATATGTTAACAAGAGGTCAATGACCTTGAAGCTCTACTGATAGATTTTGATAGCCAGATCAGCCATGGGAACCTATGTAGTGTTATGGAAATAGGACCACTTTCAGGGAAGTAGTCGCCACAAATTTTCTCTAAATAAGTAAACAAAGACGGCCACTGGCAGCCATGTTTGACATCGAATAAAAATGAATTTTGTTTAGGACCATGTCATGCCAGTCATTTTAGTAAAGGTTCCAAATCAATACCACTTATGGCTTTTGAGAAGTAGTCGCCACAAAGTTATATTTTTAGCTCTACTGATCAAAGATCCGGATCATCCGTCAACCTTTTTGTAGCAACTTCTCTTCTGAAACTACTCGACGTATTTTCATGAAACTTTACAGAAATGTTTCCCATGATGTCTAGTTGATCCTAGCAAAAATTCATGTTGATGTGAAATCCAAGATGGCTGCCACGGCTAAAAATACATTTAAACAAGAGCTCAATGACCTTGAAGCTCTACTGATAGATTTTGATAGCCAGATCAGCCATGGGAACCTATGTAGTGTTATGGAAATAGGACCACTTTCAGGGAAGTAGTCGCCACAAGTTTTCTCTAAATAAGTAAACAAAGACGGCCACTGGCAGCCATGTTTGACATCGAATAAAAATGAATTTTGTTTAGGACCATGTCATGCCAGTCATTTTAGTAAAGGTTCCAAATCAATACCACTTATGGCTTTTGAGAAGTAGTCGCCACAGTTATATTTTTAGCTCTACTGATCAAAGATCCGGATCATCCGTCAACTTTTTTGTAGCAACTTCTCTTCTGAAACTACTTGACGTATTTTCATGAAACTTTACAGAAATGTTTCCCATGATGTCTAGTTGATCCTAGCAAAAATTCATGTTGATGTGAAATCCAAGATGGCTGCCACGGCTAAAAATACATTTAAACAAGAGCTCAATGACCTTGAAGCTCTACTGATAGATTTTGATAGCTAGATCAGCCATGGGAACCTGTAAAGTTTTATTGAAATAAGACCAACTCTTTCAGAGAAGTAGTCACCACAAGTTTTTCCTAAATCACTCTATGTAAAAAAAGATGGTCGCTGGCGGCCATGTTTGACATAGAATCAAAATAAATTTTGTTTAGGACTAACTACATGTCATGCCAGACATTTTAGTAAAGGTTCCAAATCAATATCACTTATCGTTGAGAAGTAGTTTCCACAAACTTGTATTTAATCTTGAATTTCCGGTAATCTGATTTTTACTTGTGACTAATTGGTCATCAAGACCAACATTCCTGTAAAGTTTTATGAAAGACATTTTGGTAAACCATATATTTTTCCAGCTTATAAAAATGTCATAATGCTACCACTATAAAGCTGTTTCAGTTAATCCCAAACAACATCAACCTTAGTATATTCTATTTGCTGCTCAACAGTAATTTCTCCAAATCACCCTGGAATGATCCCTCTTAATAAATACAGCAGGTGTGTGACCAGGTCACAAATCATGTTATGCAATTTCTCCCGAGAATTAGGTTATCAGTACAAGGAGATTTGCTTTAATGTCTCAGTGGTTATATTTCAACAATCAGAATCAAAATAAAATCTTAAAATCCTACTATGTGTTTTCAGTCTTTTTCTGAGAGCCAAAAATACAAAAAAGACTTAATCCTTACCCCTCTATGAATGTATAATGAACTGTCCTTTCTTTGAATTTGGACCAGTCAATTTATAGTACAAAGGGGTGTTTCGGTCAAATGACTGCATGATGATCACTAAGACAGTGTAAACCCTGATCAGCCTGCAAGATGTTGTGCCAGTCATTTTGGCTGCCACAAGTTTTTCCTATATAACTCTATGTACACAAAAATGGCCACTGGCGGCCATGTTTAACATTCAATCAAAATGAACTTTGGTTAGGACCAACTACATGTCGTACCTGTCATTTTGGTAAGGTTTCAATTCAATAACACTTACGGTTTTCGAGAAGTAGTCACCACAAAGACGCATTTTTAAAATCCATTTTTAGCAGTGGTGGCCATCTTGAATTTTCTACCGACCTGAATTTTTGCTATGATCAACTAGACATCAAGAGCAACATTCCGTGAAATTCCATCAAGTAGTTTCAGAGGACTAGTCGCCACAAGTTTTTCCTATATAACTCTTATGTAAACAAAGATCGCATCCAATCAAAATAAACTTTGGTTAAGACAAACTACATGTCGTGCCAGTCATTTTGGTAAAGATTCCAAATCAATATCACTTACAGTTTTGAGAAATAGTCGCCACAAAATCGCATTTTTAAAATTTATTTTTAGCTGTGGTGGCCATCTTGAACCTCCGGCATACTTGAATTTTTGCTAGGATCAACTAGACATCAAGAGCAACATTCCTGTGAAGTTGCATGAAAATCCGTCAAGTTGTTTCAGAGGAGTAGTCGTTTATATAACTAACCACTGGCAGCCATGTTTTATGTTGAATTAAAACAATTTTTGACAATGACCTTATGTCATGCTGATCGTTTGCTACAAACTTGTTTTTTAAAAATCTATTTTTAGCCGTGCTGGCGATCTTGAATTTCCGGCCGACCTGAAAGGATAGCGGCAGCCATGTTTAACGTTGAATCAAAACGATTTTTGACAACGATCATGTCAAGCTGATCATTTTAGAAAAAGTCTCATATCAATTTCACTTACAGTTTTCAAGAAGTAGTCACTACAAACTTGTTTTTTAAAAATCTAGTTTTAGCTTTGGTGGCCATCTTGGATTTCAAATCAACATGAATTTTTGCTAGGATCATCTAGACTTCATGGGCAACATTTCTTTAAATCTCCATGAAACTCCATCCAGTAGTTTCAGAGGAGTAGTCGCTAGAAATTACAAAAAAAGTTGAAGGACAGACGGACACTGCACCACAGAATAAGCTCTGCTGATCTTGATCAGTAGAGCTAAAAACGTGTAGCGACAGATTTTTATGAAACTTCACAGGAATGCTGATCTAGCTATCAAAAACCTATCAGTAGAGCTTCAAGGTCATTGACCTCTTGTTAAAATCTATTTTTAGCTGTGGTGACCATCTTTAATTACTGACCATCTTTAATTACTGGCCATCCTGTTTTTTTACTTAGGACTAACAAGACATAAAGAGCAACACTCCTATAAAGTTTCATTAAAATCCATCAAATCATTTCAGAGGAGTACCGGTAGTTGGCACAAATTTTTCCTATATAACTCCATGTAAACGAAGATGGCTGCTGGCGGCCATGTCTTTGACATTGAATCAAAACGAATTTTGTTAAGGACCAACTACATGTTACGTTAATCATTTTAGTAAAAGTTCCAAATCAATACCACTTACATTGTTTGAAAAATAGTCGCCTCAAAGTTGTATTTTTAACATCTATTTTTAGCTGTGGTGGCTATAATGTATTTCCGGCCAACCTGATTTTTTACTTAGGACCAACAAGACGTCAAGAGCAACAGTCCTGTCAAGTTTCATGAAATTCCATCAAGTAGTTTCATAGGAGTAGTTGCCAAATGTTTTTCCTATATAACTCTATGAAAACAAAGATGGACACTGGCAGCCATGTTTAACATCCAATCAAAATGAACTTTGGTTAGATCCAACTACATGTCATGGCAGTCATTTTGGTAAAGGTTCCAAATCAATATCACTTATGGTTTTTGAGAAGTAGCCACAAATTGCATTTTTAAAATCCATTTTTAGCTGTGGCAGCCAACTTGAATTTTCTGTCGACCTGAATTTATGCTAGGAACAACTAGACATTAAGAGCAACATTCCCGTCAAGTTTCATGAAATTCCACCAAGTAGTTTCAGAGGAGTAGTCGCCACAAGTTTTTCCTATATAAACAAAGATGACCGCTGGCGGCCATGTTTGACAAATCAAAATGAACTTTGAAAAGTTTACGGAAGGACAGACGGACGGACAGACGCCGCACCACGGCATAAAAATTGGCCAAATGGCCCTTAATAGCTCATAAATGGCCCTTAATAGTTCACCTTGCGACCTTGTCCGTTGTAGATACTTGCAACGGTTATAGAAGTGGGTCAGATTAGCAAGAGGCCCAAAGGCCTTAAAGCACTCGCATGACATAGTGTAGAGGTGAAGATTAGATTGATCACTATTATTCTAAGAGTAAATTTTCTATTTTTAGTAACCTTGATCTTGACCCCAGTGACCCCAAATGCAATCCCAAGCTTCCTTTCGACATAAGGGACTTTTTCCAAAATGATCAGCATGACATGATGTTGTTGAAAATCGTCTAGAGTTGACGTTAAACATGGCTGCCAGTGGCCAACTTTGTTTACATAGAGTTATATAGTAAAAACTTGTAGCAACTACTCCTCTAAAACTACTTGAAAGATTTTCATGAAACTTAACGGGAATGTTGCACTTGATGTCTTATTGATCCTAGCAAAATTTCAGGTCAGCCAGAAATTCAAGATGGCCACCACGGCTAAAAATAAGTTTACATTACACCCTATTCATTACCAAAAAATCAAAAATAAGCTTATAATAACTAGTTACCAAAAGACGCACCCCCACCCTGGGGACATTTTTAAGGATATATTTTCCTACAAAGTGAAGTATGTTTGCCAAATGAGAGTGAGGGGGCATAATAATTCCATTCGAAATAAGTTACCATTATTATGTTTTGAAAATATAACATGGTTAACACTAAAAAAATGTTTACATGCAACAAAATAAGTATATTTTGTATTTTTTATCAAACAAGTTAAAAATTTAAAGCAAATGCAATAAAACATTTCCTAAAGACAAATTGAATGTAGTTTACGTCACTGGATATAAACGAGGAAATTTACGTTACCATTTAAAGTTAGTTGTCATATTGAATGTTTCCAGAAATAAAGGCTCTAGTTCTTTACTTAAACAATGACTATTTTAATCATAAAATGATATTCATTATAAAATGATATTCATTAAGCAAATATATTAATAAATAAATAAATAAAAAATAATAATATAAGTTATGATATGTAAATATATGAAAGAGGTTGTGTGTGTGTGTGTGTGTGTGTGTGGGGGGGGGGGGGATTTTCAAGTGGGGGTGGGGGCTGCGTGGGTGAGAGACCGAGGTGGGGGCGCGACATATATGTGTAAGAATTGACTAAAACAACACAGAAATATGTAAAATAAAATAAAAATTCGAGTTTCAAGCTGGGGTTGGGGGCGGAGGGGTGGTGGGAGGCAATAAATATATATGTGTAAGAAGCTGTGTAAGAATTGACTAAAACAACACAGAAATATGTAAAATAAATATTTAAAAAAAATAGAGTTTCAAGTGGGGTAGGTTGGGCGTGGGTGAGGGGCGGGGTGGAGGGGGGGGGCGGCGGGGGTGTGGAGGGGGGCAACATATATGTGTAAGAACTGACTAAAACAACACACAAATATGTAAAAAAAAAAAAAAAAATCGAGTTTCAAGTGGGGTGTGGGGTGGAGGGGTGGGGGAGAGGCAGGGGGTGGGGGAGGGCAATATGTGTAAGAATTGACAAAAGCAACTCACAAATATGTAAAAAAAAATAAAAAAATAGATTTTCAAGTGGGGGTGGGGGCTGCGTGGGTGAGAGACCGGGGTGGGGGCGCGACATATATGTGTAAGAATTGACTAAAACAACACAGAAATATGTAAAATAAAATAAAAATTCGAGTTTCAAGCTGGGGTTGGGGGCGGAGGGGTGGTGGGAGGCAATAAATATATATGTGTAAGAAGCTGTGTAAGAATTGACTAAAACAACACAGAAATATGTAAAATAAATATTTAAAAAAAATAGAGTTTCAAGTGGGGTAGGTTGGGCGTGGGTGAGGGGCGGGGTGGAGGGGGGGGCGGCGGGTGTGTGGAGGGGGCAACATATATGTGTAAGAACTGACTAAAACAACACAGAAAAAGTTTAAAAAAAATAAAAATAAATCAATTTTCAAGTGGGTGGGGGAGAGGCAGGGGGTGGAGGCGGAGGGCAATATGTGTAAGAATTGACAAAAGCAACACAGAAATATGTAAAAAAATATGTATATGAGTTTCGCATTTTAAACTGAATCAAGGGCCATAGCTCCGCTGTTACTAGTCCGATATGGCTGGTTTTCGAACTTGTCCGAGCTTTCATTGATATTAACAATGTGGTAAAGTTTAGTAAAGATAGGATGAAAAACGAAGGCCCTATCGTCTTAACGAGGCAAAATATAGCAATATAGCATTTTTAACTAAATCAAGGACCATTACTCCGCTGTTACTGGTCCGATCTGGCTGGTTTTCGAACCTGTCCAAGCTTTCATTGATATTAACAATGTGGTAAAGTCGGTAAAGATAGGATGAAAAATGAAGGCTCTTTCGTCTTAACGAGGCAAAATATAGCAATATAGCATTTTTAACTAAATCAAGGACCATAACACCGCTGTTACTTGTCCTATCTGGCTGGTTTTCGAGCTCATCCGATCTTCCATTGTTATTAACAACCTGTTAATGTTTGGTAAAGATCGGATGAAAAATGAAGGCCCTATCGTCTTAACAAGACAAAAGTTAACGCCGACGACTGACGGCGGACGGTGGACAACTCAGCATCCTATAAGCTCTGCTTACCTTTTTTAAAATTGCTCTATTTGACGAGAAATCGTTAGCTTAAAATATTCAAACCACCGTCTGCTGCAATTGTTTTGAATAGTCATGATAATCTGCGATGCTTGCTTTTTTAACGTTTCCCTTTGTTTTTAAAAAAGCAGGCGCGTATATGATCAAGATTCTGTTGAACAAATACACTGAGGCAGTGGGTGGAGTGAATATTCTAAACAGACGATTTCTAGTCAAACAGACCAATTTTAAAAAAGGTAAGCATTATATTATGTTTATTACTTGTTCCGTTGTTGAAATCACCTCGGATTGAATTGATTGACACTCGGGGAATCGCCACCAATAGCGGTGAATATGTGCTTTATTTTGTTCATAGTGATATTCTTTTGTCTAGATTTGAATACTATTTTTATGATTCTTTTCATTTGGATACATTGATATAAATTCAGTGATTTATTTTTAAACAAGAGGTCCATGACCTTGAAGCTCTACTGATAGATTTTGATAGCTAGATCAGCATTCCTGTGAAGTTTCATAAAAATCTGTCGAGTAGTTTCAGAGGAGTAATCGCTACAAGTTGAAGTTTTTACTATATAACTCTAGGTAATCTTAAAATTCCGGCCGACCTGAAATTGTGCTAGGATCAACTAGACATCAAGAGCAACATTCCAGTGAAGTTTCATGAAAATCCGTCAAGTAGTTTCAGAGGAGTAGTCGCTACAAATTTTTACTATATAAATCTATGTAAACAAATATGGCCACTGGCACCCATGTTTAATGTTGATTCAAAATAATTTTCGACAAGGATTAACATCATGTCATGCTGATCATTTTAGAAAAAGTCCCATATCAATATGACTTACAGTTTTCAAGAAGTAGGCGCTACAACTTTTTTTTAAAAATCTGTTTTGTTGAGCAACATTCCTGTGAAGTTTCATGGACATCCGTCAAGTAGTTTCAGAGGAGTAGTCGCTACAAGTTTTTACTATATAACTCTATGTAAACAAAGATGGCCACTGACAGCCATATTTAACGTCGAATCAAAATAATGTTCGACTAGGATCAACATCATGACATGCTGATCATTTAATAAAAAGTCCCATATTAATATCAATTATAGTTTTCAAGAAGTAGTCGCTACAAACTTATATTTTAAACATCTATTTTTAGCTGTGGTGGCCATCTTGGATTTCACATCAACATGAATTTTTGCTAGGATCAACTAGACTTCATGGGCAACATTTCTGTAAAGTTTCATGAATATCCATCCAGTAGTTTCAGAAGAGTAGTCGCTACAAATAAAAGTTTACGGACAGACAGACGGACGGACGACGGACGCCCACCACAGCATAAGCTAGCTCTCCTGATCTCTGATCAGTCGAGCTAAAAAAACTGGCAGGCTTAATGTACGACTCGTGTTAATGACAGTTTTAATATTATTAAAAGTTTAGTTTTATGACAGAATAACAAACAGATTGGACACTTTCTTTCTGAAACAATGAAACTATCACGTAGCACCATAACTTTTTCTTCGAACTTCTCTTTCAAATATTCATAGATTTTGATAAGAATATATGCAAAGATTCATATTAAAATAAATGGCAATATGGGATTATGATAGTTTTTCTTAAAATTTATTTTCTAAATAAGAAATTGTATAAAAATACCATTAATTTCCGCACTGCCACGTGAAACAGATATACATTTCACAGTATCCTATATATTTGTTATTTATAGGTATGTGGTTTTATATAAAAAAAATATCCAGAAGGCTGAGAAGTGGTATAAATACTAAGCGTAATGTCAAAAATCAAACAAATATTTGCAATATAAAACATGATTTGTGTGCGTCAGCATGATAGGACACTTAGGCTGTGTCATTCTTGAATTAAAACTTAATTTAAGCCCCTAGCAAAGATGCTATATATATTAAAATAGAATTCGATTAGTTTTGACATCCATGAAAAAAAAGAAATGTCACAGTATACATGACAAATGCCCCCGAAGTGACCTGTAAGTGTGACTTTGACCTTGGAGCAATATGAAACTAACAGATATATTTAAAAATAATTTTAAAAAAAAATATATTAAAAAAAAATTAATAAAAAAAATAATAATTAATAAATAAATAAAAAAAGAATGAAAAAAAATAAAATAAATAAATAAATAAATTAATAAAAAAAAAACATTATAAAAAACCCAAATGAAATAAAATTTAAAAGAAAAATATTAAAAAATAATCAAAAAAAAAAAAAAAGTTTTGACCTCTAAGTGTGACCTTGACCTGGATTTGTGCTCGACACATCGTCTTATTGTGGTGAGCACGTGTGCCAAGTAATTTGATAATCCATCCAGGAATGCCAGAGTTATTGACCTGACACAATTTGACCTTTGACCTATGAGTGACCTTGACCTTGGAACCACGAACCTGGATTTTGTGCGCGACACATCATGTTGTTGTGGTGAGCTCTTGTGCCAAGTTAATTCAAAATCCGTCAAGAAATGCCAGAGTTATTGACTGGAAATGATTTGACCTTTGACCTCTAAGTGTGACCTTGACCTTGGAGCGACGGACCTGGATTTTGTGTGCGACATGTCTGGTTGTGCTGAGCACTTTTGCCAAGTTATTTGAATATCCGTCCAGGAATGCCAGAGTTATTGACTGGACACAATTTGGCCTTTGACCTCTAAATGTGACCTTGACCTTGGAGCCACGGACCTGGGTTTTGTGCACGACACGTCGTCCAGTTGTGTTGAGCAATTGTGCCACGTTATTTGAAAATCTGTCCATGAATGTCAGTTATTAATCGGACACGAAAGCACTTTGTTTTGACCTTTGACCTCTAAGTGTGACCTTGACCTTGGAGCCACGGACCTGGGTTTTGTGCGCGACACATCTAGTTGTGGTGAGCAATTGTGCCCAGTTATTTGAAAATCTGTCCATGAATGTCAGTTATTAATCAGACATGAAAGCACTTTGTTTTGACCTTGACCGTGGAGCCACGGACCTGGATTTTGTGCGCAACACGTTGTCTTGTGGTGAGCAATTGTGCGAAGTTATTTAAAAATCAGTCCATTATTGTCAGAGTTATGAAGCCAGGCCCTCCTCTGGGCATTGCCAATGGCGCCAATGGCGAAAGAAAAAAGAAAATGGCTCTAAATTTCAAATTTTGGCGAAAGTGTTTGGCGACATCGAAATTGCCAAAAAGCCAAACTTGTTTAATTTCTCTGCTGTAATCGGCCTGTTACAAATAGACCTCAACACTAATCACCGTGACGAGTGTACATTGAATGTTGTCAACAAACAACATTAAATAAACAAAGCTGATAACCTTTAGTGTTCTGGTAATTAACTTAATCCCTAAATAACAACTGATGACTGTCGTTTTCGCCTCGGGGACATGCAACACCTTGCAACCATAAAGTATTACACCACTGAATAATATCTAGCCAATCAGGTTCTAACCAATCAGATACAAATCAACACCTCATTAATTTACATATTTTACATGATTGACTAGTTCCACGTGACATTTGTTTTGTTTTTGTTCATTCATAATTTCGAGGTGTCTGAATCTGGATTTCACAATAAAATGCAAACATTTTACACAAAGCACTGGTTTATTAATCAGTTTCCAGGAGGTTTTATGTGTATTTCATTGCCAAAATATGTTTTTAATATATATGGCAGTTCATCTTTTCAAAATAAATTAGAAAAGACGTAAAGATAAACGAATGTCATGGGTTTTCGCGGTTCCGGAAATATTTAAAACCGGCAGGTTCTGAACTTGTTACTGATATAAAGGCCTACCTATATATCTTAAACAATCAAATGAAAGCCTCTATAAATGATTCCTGCTGTCATTAGGTCCAGCTAGTTGATTTAAGCAGCAAACATGCGATGTAGAAACTTTCCAGATATTGGGGGTTCGAAAACATATATATATATATATAAAAAAAAATTATTATTATTGTTTAGTTTTATTCATTTCATTCCTTAGAGTACCAGATATAAACCAAATCTCTTATTTTCACTTTTAAAATACATTTATACATAAACTCTAGAAGAAATATGGCTTGGGCCATTACAGCCAAATGGCTCCAATTTCTCCAATATGGCTCCAACTTTTTTTTATTTGGCGCAAGTGGTGGCGCAAGAAAAAAATTGGCCAGAGGAGGCCCTGGAAGCGGACACAATTGTACAGACGAACGGACAACCTTTGACCTCTAAGTGTGACCTTGACCTTGGAGCCACGGACCTGAATTTTGTGCGCGACACGTTGTCTGGTTGTGGTGAGCAATTGTGCGAAGTTATTTGAAAATCCGTCCATTATTGTCAGAGTTATGAAGCGGACACGACTGTACAGACGAACGTGACGAACGGGGACGAACGGACAGACAGTGCAACTACTATATGCCACACCTTCGGGGGCTAAAAAAATACCTACCTTCCCTAATTTTTTCAGCTGAGTAACCAGAAACACAGGTGGTTGTTTTTCTGGCCTAACGCAGGTATCCAAAATATTAAAAGTACCGGTAAGTAACGAAAGATTGTATTGTAAAAAGCATACATAACGCAGAAAAATTTAAAATACAAAACTTTCTTCCATGCATACCTTTTAAGTCTTCAAAATGCAGTAAAATAATTATTTTATAGGTAAAATATTCTACACCATGTAACATGATAACGCCCCGACATTCAGATTGCAGACAAGTTGCAAAAAACAACATCCATAATGGGCTTTCAGAAAAACAGGGTCTATAAAATTCCCCCGGTTTGGGGGAGGGTTTACCTTATTAGCTCACGGCCTTTATGGATGATTCCAAGCATCAACATTTAGGTGTATGTCTGTCACATTAAATGACTGAAATAACCAAAATATATAAAGGAAGAGGTTGATTTTCAATGTACATACCTCTCGCATGTTTTGCTTGCTGCCATCTTGTTCCATCTGAACGGTTTCCAAAAAAGTCTACACGACTTTTAGAAAGTGAAGTAATTCAAGAGATATTCAACAGCTTTATTATTGAGTTATGAAAAATTTGCGATGAAATGGATATGGAAGCTGCCATTTTGAGAACTATGACATCACAGTTCTAAATTACCAAATATGGAATATTTATTAACTGATAAATAGGGGAAAATCCCAGCAAAGGTATGAAAAACAAGAGCATCAAGAATTGTAGGGCAAGCCATAGTCCCCCATCGGTCCAGACAAGCATTTTCCAGACATTTCCTATGATGGAGGTCAAAGATCAAGGTCAAGGTCACAATGACCTTATTTGGTACGCGACACACCGCTATCCCAAGATGTATTCACATACCAAGTTTGGTATACCTTGTTATAGTACTGAAAATACGGTCCGGAAAAGCATTTTCTATGACAGAGATCACAGGTCAAGGTCAAGGCCACAGTGATCTTATTTTGGTACGCAACACACCGCTATCCCAAGATGTATTCACATACCAAGATTGGTATCTCTAAGTGTTATAGTATTGAAAATATGATCCGGACAAGCATTTTCTATGACAGAGGTCACATGTCAAGGTCAAGGTCACAGTGACCTTATTTTGGTACGCGACAAACCGCTGTCCCAAGATGTATCCACATACCAAGTTTGGTATCTCTAAGTGTTATAGTATTGAAAATACGGTCCAGACAAGCATTTTCTATACATTTTCTATGACAGAGGTCACAGGTCAAGGTCAAAGTGACCTTATTTTGGTATGCGACACACCGCTATCCCAAGATGTATTCACATACCAAGTTTGGTATCTCTAAGTGTTATAGTATTGAAAATTCGGTCTGGACAAGCATTTTCTATGACAGAGGTCAAGGTCACAGTGACCTTATTTTGGTACGTGACACACCGCTATCCCAAGATGTATCCACATACCAAGTTTGGTATCTCAAAGTCTTATAGTATTAAAATAGTCTTATTTTGGTATGCGACACACCGCTATCCCAAGATGTATTCACATACCAAGTTTGGTATCTTTAAGTGTTATAGTATTGGAAATATGGTCTGGACAAGCATTTTCTATGACAGAGGTCAAGGTCACAGTGACCTTATTTTGGTACGCGACACACCGCTATCCCAAGATGTATCCACATACCAAGTTTGGTATCTCAAAGTCTTATAGTATTGAAAATGGCCCGGTCAAGCAATCGGAAGGACGGACGGAAGGAAGGACGAGGTGCAAGTCCCCACAGGGACCGGTGGGGGACTAATAAGTATACTAATGGGCAATAATGCATTATATGGCCAGTAAAGGTTTTGCAGTCATTTGCAGTCATTTTCTTTGCTTTAAATGAGGTTTCCCAATATGCCATATCATATTTCTAAAAATCATCATATCTTCTTTGTTTATCATCCAATTTTGCTAATTCTTACATCTTTTGTAAAGTTTTTCAGAACTCTCAATAATAGAGATTGTTTGGTGGTAGCACTAAATTCCTTTTAAACAATATGGTTTACTCACCAGCATTACGTAAAAATCTTGTATTATAGTCCACAACAACTTTTGATTTAGGATCATAGAAACCATCCCCACAATCGTAACATCCTTCTGGAATATCACGAGGGGGAACTCTGTTGGTTAACTGGGAACGACCTAAAATATAAACAATGTTTATAGTTACTCTGACTTATGGGATTGCGAGTCCATCATCTGTTAACATTTGCCTCGTTAACATGATAGCACCTTCATTTTTCATTTGATATTTTTCATTCTTTACCAGATTATTGATATCAATGAAAGCCCGGACGAGTTTGAAAACAAGCCAGATCGGACCATTTACACCGAAGGTATGGCCCTTGATTTTCTGTAATTTGCCTTGTTAACATGATAGGGCCTTCTTTTTTTATCCGATCTTTTTCAAACTTTACCAGATTGTTGATATCTATGATAGCGAGTTCACTGTAAATAAAAATAGAAAAATGGTTTCCGCTCAATAACTTTTGTTTGGAGTGAGGTATTGTGATGTAACTTGCTGGGTAGGTAGCTTCTGTGGAAAGGAATGTTGGGATTGCAATGCATAACTAGGCCTGGTACTGATCATCCCCGCAAAGTTTTGTTGAAATCCGGCAAGTGGTTCAGAAGAACTAATCCAGACAATGTTTGTGTATTAAAACCTTTAAAGGGCCATAACTCTGCCCAAACTTATTCAACCGGAACACGGTGAAGACATGTATAACTAGATTTAGTACTGATCAAGCCTGCAAAGTTTCATTAAAATCCGGCCAAATGAAGGCCCTATCTTAACGAGGCAAAATACAGCATTTTTAACTAAATCAAGGGCCGTAACTCTGGTGTTACTATTCCGATTTGGCTGGTTTTCAAATTAGTCCAAGCTTTTATTGGTATCAACAATCTTCCAAAGTTTCTAAATGAAATGACGAAAAATGAAGGCCCTAAAAAAAAAACATTTAAAAAAACAAGAGGTCAATGACCTTGAAGCTCTACTGATTGATTTTGATTTCAGGAAGTAGTCGCTACAGACTTGTTTTTTGAAAATCTATTTTTAACCGTGGCAGCCATCTTGAATTTCCGGCCGACCTGAAATTTTGCTAAGATCAATAAGACATTAAGAGCAACATTCCTGTGAAGTTTCATGAAAATCCGTCAGGTAGTTTCAAAGAAGTAGTCGCTACAAGTTTTCATTATATAAATCTATGTAAACAAAGCAGCCATGTTTAAGGTCAAATCAAAACGATTTTCGACAAGGACCAACATCATGTCATACTGATCATTTTAGAAAAAGTCCCATATCAATATCTCTTATTGTTTTGAAGAAGTAGTCGCTACAAACTTATTTATTTTAAATCTATTTTTAGCTGTGGAGGCCATCTTGAATTTACGGCCGACCTGATCAACTAGATATCAAGAGCAACATTCCTGTGAAGTTTCATGAACATCCGTCAAGTAGTTTCAGAGGAGTAGTCGCTACAAGTTTTTACTATATAACTCTATGTAACCAAAGATGGCCACTGGCAGCCATGTTTAACGTTGAATCAAAATAATTTTCCACAAGGATCTACATCATGTCATGCTGATCATTTTAGAAAAAGTCCCATATCAATATCACTTATAGTTTTCAAGAAGTTGTCGCTACAAACTTATTTTTTAAAAATCTATTTTTAGCTGTGACGGCCATCTTGAATTTCTGGCCGACCTGAAATTTTGATAGGATCAATTAGACATCAAGAGCAACATTCCTGTAAAGTTTCATGACAATCCGCCAAGTAGTTTCAGAGGAGTAGTCGCTACAAGTTTTTACTATATAACTCTATGTAAACAAAGATGGCCGCTGGCAGCCATGTTTAACGTTGAATCAAAACGATTTTTGACTAGGATCAACATCATGTAATGCTGATCATTTTAGAAAAAGTCCCATATCAATATCACTTATAGTTTTCAAGAAGTAGTCGCTACAAACTTATTTTTTAAAAATCTATTTTTAGCTGTGACGGCCATCTTGAATTTCCAGCCGACCTGAAATTTTTCTAGGATCAATTAGACATCAAGAGCAACATTCCTGTAAAGTTTCATGACAATCCGCCAAGTAGTTTCAGCTGTGAAGTCGCTACAAGTTTTTACTATATAACTCTATGTAAACAAAGATGGCCGCTGGCAGCCATGTTTAACGTTGAATCAAAACGATTTTTGACTAGGATCAACATCATGTCATGCTGATCATTTTAGAAAAAGTCCCATATCAATATCACTTATAGTTTTCAAGAAGAAGTCGCTACAAACTTGTATTTTAAAACTCTATTTTTAGCTTTGGCGGCCATCTTGGATTTCACATCAACATGAATTTTTGCTAGGATCAACTAGACTTTATGGGCAACATTTCTGTAAAGTTTCATGAATATCCATCCAGTAGTTTCAGCTGTGAAGTCGCTACAAATAAAAGTTTACGGACAGACAGACGGACAGACGGACGGACGGACGCCGCACCACGGCATAAGCTCTGCTGATCTCTGATCAGTAGAGCTAAAAAATGAAAAAAAACTTTATTTTTCTTTTAAAAATTCAACCCATGAACCAAGGTTTCTTGTGGAAAAAAATGCATTCATTTTCATCAGATCTGTTCCAAACTTTACCAGATTGTTGATATCATTGAATGTACATTAACAAATATTGAAAAAGGACCATAACTCTAGTGTTACTGGTTCAATCTGACTGGTTTACAGACTCATCCAAGCTTTCATTGATATCAACAATCTGGCCAGGTTTGGGAAAGATCGTATACAAAATGAAGGCTCTAGAGTGTTCACAAGGCTGAAAATAGAATTTTTCAATAATTCAAGGGCACATAACTTTGGTGTTCCTCAAGTCCGATATAGCTGGTATTCGAACTTGTCCAAGCTTTCATTGATATTAACAATCTGTTAAAGTTTAAAGATCGGATGAAACATGAAGGCCCTATAGTCTTAACAAGGCAAAATACAGCATTTGTAACTAAATCAAGGGCCATAACTCCGCTGTTACTGGTTCGATCTGGCTGGTTTTCGAACTTTTTCGAGCTTCCATTGATATTAACAATCTGGTAAAGTTTGATAAAGTTCTGATGGAAAATGAAGGCTCTATAGTCTTAACGAGGCAAAATATAGCATTTTTAACAAAATCAAGGGCCATCTCTGTTGTAAATGATCGAAATTGGCTGGTTTTTAAACTCATCTCAGCTTTTATTTATATCAACAATCTGGTAATATTTGAAAAATATCGGATGAAAAATGAAGGCTCTATCGCGTTGAGGCAAAATATAGCAATTTTAACAAAATCAAGGGCCATAACTCCGGTGTTACTGGTCCAAACTGGTTGGTTTTCAAACTCGTCTGAGCTTTCATTGATATCAACAATCTGGTAGTGTTAAAAAAATATCAGATGAAAAATGAAGGCCCTATCGTGCTAACGATCGAGGTCAAATTATAGCATATTTCAGAAAATCAAGGGCCATAACTCTGGTGTAAATGGTCCGAACTGGCGGGTTTTCAGATTCGTCTGAGCTTTCATTGATATCCACAATCTGGTAAAGTTTGAAAAAGATCGGATGAAATATAAGGGTGGCCCAACCACGTTAACAAGGCAAAATATAGCAATTTTAACAAAATCAAGGGCCATAACTCCGTTGTTACTGGTCCCAATTGGCTGGTTTTCGAACTCGTCCAAACTTCCATTGATAACAACAATTTGGTAAAGTTTGAAAAAGATCAAATAAACAAGAGGCCCAAGAGGGCCTGTAGACGCTCTACTGTGTAAAGATGTCATATTTAGCTTTTTCCTATATAAACTTTGGGTCGCCACGAACGCCATTTTTATTATTGCAAGAAAACAAACAAAAAAACTTAATAGACGCCAACCATTGTGATAAAGTTTCAACAAAATCCTTTAAAAGGTTTCAGAGAAGATTTCGTATTTAACCTTTTCCTATATAACTTTATGTAAACCTTGGGTCACCATGGCAACCATTTTGATTATTCGATGATAACGAAAAACACAAATTTGATAGAGGCAAACCCAAGGAACATGTACATGATATTTCACTGGAATGGATTAAGTGTTTTTGGAGGAGATGTCGTTTGAGATTTCCTTAAATTTGACTTAGTTTTAGCCATGGTGGCCATGTTGAACAACTGGCGGCTGCGAAAAACACAAATCTGAGGCGCACTATCCCAAAGATCATTGTGATAAAGTTTCAACAAAACCCTTCAAGAGGTTTTAGAGAAGATGTCAATTGTAGCCTTTTCCTATAGAACTCTATGTAAACTTTGGGTCGTCGTGCCGGCCATTTTGATTATTCGACGATAACAAAAAAAATAATCTGATAGAGGCCATCCCAAGAAACATGTATATGATATTTCACTGGAATGGATTAAGTGGTTTCAGAGGAGCTGTCGTTTGAAATCTCTTGAAATTTAACCTAATTTTAGCCATGGTGGCCATTTTGGATGACTGACGGACGCGAAAAACATAAACTGAGGAGGACTATCCCAAAGATCATTGTGATTAAGTTTCATCAAAATCCTTCAATCGGTTTCAGATAAGATGTAATTTTTAGTCTTTTCCTATATAACTCTATATAAACTTTGGGTTGACGTGGTGGCCATTTTGATTATTCGACAATAACGAAAAACACAAACTTGATAGAGGCCAACCCAAGGAACATGTTTATGATATTTCACAAGAATGGAATAAGTGTTTTCAGAGGAAACGTTGTTTGAAATTTCCTTAAATTTGACCTAGTTTTAGACATGGCGGCCATCTTGGATGACTGGCGGCCGCGAAAAACATAAATCTGAGAGGGACTATCCCAAATATCATGGTGATTAAATTAATCAAAATTCTTCAACCGGTTTCAGAGAATATGTCATTTTCAACCTTTTCATATATAACTCTATGTAAACTTTGGGTCGCCATGGTGGCCATTTTGATTATTCGACGATAACGATAAACACAAACTTGATAGAGGCCAACCCAAGGAACATGTATATGATATTTCACAAGAATGGAATAAGTGGTTTTGGAGGAGATGTCGTTTGAAATTTCCTTAAATTTGACCTAGTTTTAGCCATGATGGCCATCTTGGATGACTGGCAGCTGCAAAAAACACAAATCTGAGAGGAACTATCCCAAAGATCATTGTTAAGTTTCATCAAAATCCTTCAAGCGGTTTCAGAGAAGATGTCATTTTTAACATTTTCCTATATAACTCTATGTCAACTTTGGGTCGCTGTGGCGGTCATTTTGATTATTCGACGATAACGAAAAACACAAACTTGATAGACGGCAACTCAAGGAACATGTTTATGATATTTCTCAAGAATGGAATATTAGTGGTTTCGGAGATGTCGTTTGAAAAATCTGAGAGGGGCCCTCCCAAGTAACATTGTGATGATGTTTTATCAAAATCCTTCAAGCGGTTTCAGAGGAGATGTTGATTTTATAAATTTATAAAATTGCTAACAGACAGACGGACGAAAAGAGAATTCATAAGCTCGCCTGGCCTTTGGCCAGTAGGGCTAAAAATGAAGGCCCTATCGTGTTAACCAGGCCAAATTATAACATATTTCAGAAAATCAAGGGCCATAACTCCGGCGTAAATGGTCCGAACTGGCCAGTTTTCAAACTTTTCCAAGCTTTCGTTGATATCAACAATCTGGTAAAGTTTGAAAAAAATCAGATGAAAAATGAAGGCCCTATCGCGTTAACAAGGCAAAATATAGCAATTTTAACTAAATCAAGAGCCATAATTCCGGTGTAACTCGTCCCAACTGTCTGGTTTTTTAACTCGTGCAAGCTTTTATTGATATCAACAATCTGGTAAAGTTTGAAAAAGATCAGATGAACAAGAAATCCGCAGATTCACATGTCTCGCCAAACGGGGGCCGGATTTAAAAATAAAAAGGTCAATGATGCTTAAATGAAAGTTTGTAAACATTTTAGTAACTAAAAACAATGGAGTTTGCAGTTTGCTGAGATGACATTTAAGTGCATTTGTTTAAAAACAAAATGCCATTCTATTAAAAACAAGAGGCCCAAGAGGGCCTGTGGATGCTCTACTTGCTAAAACGGCACTTATATCAAGGGTTGTCGACATAAAATTCCCATCAGTACTTCTTTTAAAACATTGCAAAAACAACAGGGATAGAATGGTCTTAGATCGCTCATATGGTAATCATGGGCAATAAGTCTGCTGTGTCTAGTATGGCATGGATATTTTTTAATTTGTCCCACTTTCTTCTATGAATGAAATTTCATAAAATGGTGGGTGTGGGGAATGAAATTTCATCAAAAGGTGGGGCGGGGGGGGGGGGGGGGGGGGGGGGCCATAACACTGTCATTACTAAGAAGATCTAGCTGATTTTCGAACTTGTCCAGGATTTCATTGATATACCGCACTTTGCACAACTAGACATCATACTGAGGCTTCCTACAAATTTTGTAGAAATCAAACAAGCCATTTAGAAGGAGTAGCATCGACAAGAAAGTAAAAAACTGTCGAAGGGCCATAACTCCGTCATAAATCAATAAACTGGAACAAAAGCGAGACATGCACAACTAGACATCAGCTTACCGATGCTTCCTGCCAAGTTTCGTCGAAATCCAACAAGGCATTTAGGAGGAGTAGCGCCGACAAGAAATTTTAGTTCATGAGAAAGTGATGTAAATGTAACAAAGTTATCTGCCCTTTGCTCGGATGGTGAAGGTCACATCCACATTTGCTTTGTCACGTTGCACGTTATATGCATCCAACATCATGTGTACAATTTCAGGTCGCTGTGACCTACTTTAGATGAAATATGGGTCCTGTTCGCTCTCCGCTATTTTGCTTTTTCTCGTAGAATTTTCACCAAACTTCACCAGAATGTTCCTTATATATGCATCTAACATCATGTGCAGAATATCTGGTGGCTGTGACCTATTTGTTACAAAATATAGGTCACATACGGTCTTATCTTGCTTCTCTCTTCAAGGATTTTCACCAGAAATTCCTTATATGCATCTAACGTCATGTGCAAAATTTCAGGTCATTGCGACCTACTTTGACGAAATATAGGTCACGTCTGGTCTCTGCTACGACATGCATCCCCCACTGTTAATGACATTAATTTAATATCTTTTGGGACTGACATTGGTGTTGGTCAAATAAAAAATCGGGACCTTTATAATAGAGCTTGTTATGTAGGTCATTGCCTTCTAGTTTAAAAGAAGTACTGATGGAAATTTTATGACGACAACCCTAGACATAAGAGCCATTTTAGCCAGTAGAGCGTCCACAGGCCCTCTTGTTTAGCCAATGCAACTGATACCACAGGAAAACTGAAACTTAAAAGGGACTGTCCGCAATCTGAGATGGTGAAATCTCTGGTTAGTCTTGATAAATGCGTGTCCGCAATCTGAGACAGTAAAATATCTGATAAATTTGGATAATAGCTAGCCACCAATTTCATACTGTTTAAAATATTACAATAACAAGTTGGTAAAGCTCTACAAAATGTTCTTTAAATGGTAATAACTTATGAAATAAACGAGTCACACATTAAGTTATTTTTCATTTCGATGAACAATAACTTTTGTTATACCGGAGTTGACGCGTAAAATATTATATTTTTATCTAGTCTTCATACAGGTAACATGCAACAAATATGAGTTTCAAATATATTTCATAAACAAGAATGTTCATATTACACTACCGCTTTAAGGCTGTATGAGCAAAGCATATGGGATGGCAAGTTGTCCGTCATCCGTTAACTTTTGCCTTGTGAACATGATAAGGTCTTCATTATTAATCGGATCTTTACCAAACTTTGCCAGGGTCTTTAACACAATGAAAGCTCGGATAAGTTAGAAAACCAGCCAGATCAGATTGGTTTCATTGGAGTTATGGGGCTTGATTTGCTGAAAAATGCCTTGTGAACACTCTAGCACCTTCATTTATTATTTGATCATTACTAAACTAGCAAAGATTGTTATCATCAATAAAAGCTCGGACAAGTTCGAAAGCCAGCCAGATCGGATCAGTTACACCAGAGTTATGGCACTGTTTTACCCCCTGAAAAATGCCATATTCTGCCTTGTGAACACTCTAGCACCTTCATTTATTATTTGATCATTACTAAACAAGCAAAGATTGTTATCATTAATAAAAGCTCGGACAAGTTCGAAAGCCAGCCAGATCGGATCAGTTACACCAGAGTTATGGCACTGCTTTACCCCCTGAAAAATGCCATATTCTGCCTTGTGAACACTCTAGCACCTTCATTATACCCAAATTTTGGAAAATAAGAGGTCAATGACCTTGAAGCTCTACTGATAGATTGTGATAGCTAGATCAGCCATTGGAACCTGTGAAGTTTTATAGCACCAGCACTTTCAGAGTAGCCACAAGTTTTTCCTAGATAACTCTATGCAAACAAAGATGGCCGCTGATGGCCATGTTTGACATGGAATCAAAAGAAATTGTTTAGGACCAACTACATGTCATGCCAGTCATTTTAGTAAAGGTTCCACATCAATACCACTTAGGTTGTTTTTTTTAAAAGTAGTGGACGCAAAGTTGTGTTTTTAACCTATTTATAGCTATGGTGGCCATCTTGAAATACCGACCGACTTGAAATTTTGCTCCAATCAACTAGACATCAAGAGCAACATTCCTGTGAAGTTTCATGAAAATCAGTCAAGTAGTTTCAGAGGAGTCGTTGCTACAAGTTTTTACTAAATAACTCTATGATCATTTTAGAAAAAGTCCCATATCAATATAACATAGTTTTGAAGAACTAGACGCTACAAATTTGTTTGTTTTTAAATCTATTTTTAGCCATGGTGGCCATCTTCAATTTTCGGCCGACTTGAAATTTTGCTAGGATCAATTAGACATCAAGAGCAACATTCCTGTGAAGTTTCATTAAAATCCGTCAAGTACTTTCAGAGGAGTAGTCGCTTCAAGTTTTTACTATATAACTCTATGTATACAAAGATGGCTGCTGGCAGCCATTTTTAACCCATTTCATGCGGGATACGAATACATCCGTACCTACCCTTTGCATTCGGGATACGAATCCATTCGTATGTTATGACTGTTGTTGACGTGTCGATGTTTTTCATGCGGAAAACCCATATAAAATGTCATCTCTTTCTGGGTACTCTTCAGATAGAAGGCAGGGTGAACATGCGCAGTAAATTAAAATTGGTCTTGGAATTTTAAACACTTCAGGAAGTGAAAAAAAAGAAGCTTTTTGACAATTTTTTTGCGTGTATTTCCTCAATTTGTCATGTGAATCGGTAAACATGGATGATAAATTTTATGTACCAAGCGAAGGGAGATACATTTATGTGGGATTTCATGACAAATTTTATGGATGAGGAAGATGATGTTTTGGACAACTTTTAGCAAGAGGAAACTGTAAACAACAAATTAATTTAGACTGAAAGGGACTTTGACTTTTTTTTCCAGCTCCATGAAGAAGCATTACCCCATCATTCCTTCAATATGATTTGGGAAATTGATCTTTGGGAACGGTTGGCCACCGAGACTCCGATACGCGTAGGATTTGACCAAGTTTATAAAAATCAGTATAACTTTTGAAGTTCTCTTTGGATTTTAAAGATTTTTTCAGTACCAGAAATGACTTACAATACTCTATAATCTACACACTGGGTTATCAGAGAATAAGTGCATATACCTTACAGAAAATTTGGGTGGAAGTAAGGTAGGACATCATTTTATTACCCGAATCGCAAGCTCACGTATGATTTTTATGTTCATTAAATTAGTTTTTGCATGAATATTGCTTTTAAAATTATTTCATTGTGTAGGGAATTTAAATTATATACGTACATTATATAGGTTATTGAATTTGTATGGCTAAATATTACTTGGAACGAGTTGTTTTGGCAAAGGACGACGAGCTTGCGAGTCGTCATGCGCCAAAGCAACGAGTTCCAAGTAATATTTAGCCATACAAATTCAATAACCTTTTTATTGTATACTTTCATATTGTTTTCGAGCAATGCTAATTGTATGACTATTACTTTTCATTATATTTGTGTTATTTTATAGCTTTTGATGGAATTCCTATAATGTCATTCAGTTTCATTTTGTGTGGATGATTATTTGCGCGAAAACGACGTCGACGTCGGATGACGTCATTAAAAATGTCAAGCGATTTTCTGACGTTTGTTTGCCATTCGATAACGTTAAAAAGAGTGGGTGAGGGACCATTTCAATTATTTTATCAATTTCTGCCACAAATGGTTGAACAAAAACACGTCGTTTTTTTGTTGACACTATAGGCAGGATCCGTTGAAGGTAGTTCCTTATTTCTATTTCTCGGCTCTTAGCAAGCGCGAGAAAAAGTTCCAGTGCAATATCAATGTGTGCAATATCGTAGAAAATTGCACACTTAGCTCAATGCAAACTAAACGGGACAATATGAAAGTATACAATAAAATGATATATAGTTTTGTTAATTTATATTTAAAATTGATCAAGTAAGCCACATTTTACTAACAGCACCGAAATGTAATTTGCTGCAGTAGCAGAAACCGCAAAACTGTTCAGATTTACAGGAATACTTATCAGATCTGCCTGCAGAATGAAATGGGTTAACCCCGAATCAAAAAGATTTTTTACAAGGACCAACATCATGCTGATCATTTTAGAAAAAGTCCCATGTCAATATCACTTATAATTTCCAAGAAGTAGTCACTACAAACTTGTTTTTAAAAATCTATTTTAGCTTTGGTGGCCATCTTGGATTTCACCTCAACGTGAATTTTTGCTAGGATCAACTAGACATCATGGGCAATATTCCTGTAAAGTTTCATGGAAATCCGGCCAACCTGAAATTGTGCTAGGATCAACTAGACATCAAGAGCAACACTCCTGTAAAGTTCCATGAAAATCCATCCAGTAGTTTCAGAGGAGTATCACTACAAAAACTAGAAGGATGTTCCGCGGAACACGTGTGTCGCCCGTCAGCGCTTTGTCAGTATAACAAGGTTTTCTGGACCCAGATAAATGACCTTGACGTTTGGCCTGACAAAGTTTTCGTGAAGAAAAAAATGAGCATTTAACCCATATAATGACCTTCAGTGTGCCCTTGACCTTTATATTTTAGTATGGCCATGTCGATGTTGT
>JAWPHD010020811.1:0-30416 GCA_037043455.1 Cyrtodaria siliqua | reverse complement strand
ATTGTAGACCCAGCATGATAACCAAGCCATCCAATATCCCGATGTATGGTATCAATTATGTGTGAGGTCATAAATCAAATCCAATTACTGAGCGCGGCTTATTTCTCGACATTATCATGATCTGTGTGCATATTAACCCTGAAGAAGCATATAGAACGCACATGTGCGATGTTACGATGTGCAATGTTACGCAATTGACCTGTCCCTGAACTCAATGCCTGGCACAGGTGTCACACCTATCATTAATTAACAACTGTTTCAATCTTATCACCTTCTTCTTCTTTTTTTCTTGTTGTTGTTGTTTCTCTTCTTCTTTTTCTTCTTCTTCTTCTTCTTCTTCTTTTTCTTCTTCTTCTTCTTCTTCTTCTTCTTCTTCTTCTTTCTTCTCTTCTTCTTCTTCTTCTTCTTCTTCTTCTTCTTCTTCTTCTTCTTCTTCTTCTTCTTCTTCTTCTTCTTCTTCGTCGTGCAGTTTGTTTTACAAATATGTTACGGTTATTTCATGTAAAGCATATTCCTTATTTTTTACTCAGCAATAAGGATATAACAAAATACATGGGTTTACAAATATGTTAAAAGTGGTTGATAATGGTTTGCTAATATCCAAATTTGCCATAAAACATAAAGTCGCGAGTTGTTTAGAATCAGGATTGCCGCCGTGTGTCCCTTTAAAATGCCTGTATGATTAAATAATTGATCTTCCTTTAATCGTACTTAATCTTTAATAACCGCACAATCTTAAGTGAAACGGACTGCCATGTTCAGGCCAATTTAACTTTATGAAAGGTTATAAACGGAAAACCTGCTGTCGTGGCTTTTATTGATCATGTTGAGCGTTTCTAACCTAACATGGGATAGTCAAGTTATACAAAAAAAATACACATCAAATCGCCATTTTGTTCACGAAACATATCTGTTATTGATAGACCTTAAAGGAAACATAATGTAACCCATGTATTCGTTATTGTCGTCCCCAAAATGGAAGCGAAATGAATGTAGTGTCACATGATTCACGTCACATGATTCACACGTCACCACACACTTCTGAGATCTGTATTTATAAATATTTTAAGAGCTTCGTCATTTTTATTGCATGTACAATGTATGCTTATGTTGATGTTATCGCAGATAAATTCAAGGTTTAAAGACGTTTTGATTAGTGTGAGATAATGAATAATTAAGCTATCGATCTGTCATCGATACTGTAATCAATCATAATATTAGTCCTGGGTATTGATTGGCACGCTAGGTATCCATTAATGCCGGCAAGTCCAAGATTGAATATGACTACATCAGATAAGATAACTTTTATTAACGGCTTACCAATTATGCATACTAATTATACATAATAGCATGCGTACATGACAACATTAGTATAAGTCATGCCGTTCAAACGCATATTTAAGACATTGTGGTAATCCATGTCCTTGACAGAGTTTGGAGTTGAATTGGGGTTTACGGCGCACCAACACAAAAAGGTTATATGGCGCCAATAAGAAGGTTCACTCTCCATTTACATCTAGACCAAACATATGCAGAATGAGCATAGAAACTTCTCAATTGCAGAGTTGCTGCACATTTTATTGTAAACACCTCATTTTCACTGGAGCCACGATAATTGTTTTTTGCAACCACTCAAGTACACAGTTTGAAACAGTGCAAGGATCAGGATGAAGACCTTTAATGAACATGGTAACAGTGACAAAACGGACTTGAATTCGGGGTTGTGTGAGGTTTATCCCTTTGTATTTGCCTGGATAAGCTGAGGAGATATTCTTGTCCGGGAACCATACGGGAACCGAGTTTTGAAAATGAATATGTCTTTTCACATAGTGTTTTTTGAAATGGTCCAAGTAAATGTTTCTTTTGAAGACCCCACTTTTGAAATGAAATGATTAGGTCACAAAGGTCAGTTCATGTCACTTTGATAAATTAACCTTCACCCTTCTAGATACTATATATGTGACGATGATTAAAGAGGCTCTACCTTTATCTTTTTGTCCACCAATTGATATAAACTTTACTTAATTATAAAGAGGACAATGAAAAAGGTAAATAGCAATAATTTCACCCAATGTAATATGCGTTTTGCTGGGGAAAAACAGGATTGAAAAGATCGGATTTTTGAAATTGTATTCGTAATTGTTTTAGACAAGCCGATTGCGGAGATTTTCCGATCTTATTCGTTTACAATCGGAACTACCTCGTATGATTAGCGAAGAGTTCCGATCGATTCGTTTGCTATCGGAACTGCGCCGAATAGATTGTAATCGCATTGCGCATGTCCGAGAAAATCGTAAAAACTCGTAGTTCTCCGGCAGGAATAAACGCCTGGGCAGCATTTTATTTAAGATATTGTTTTGATCATAATTAATAATTTACAGAACTGGAATACGAAACATGTTTCTTCTTAGAATACTCATAAAATAGCTTTGTATACATATAAATGCAGAAATATTGAGTATTTAATATTTTACATTAAAAAATCGCGTAGATATAGGTAGTGCCTCTTTAAACAACTTTAGGCTTAGCATTGGTTTTAATCACGTGTAGTGATTTAGTTATAGCTCTCTTCTATAGAAAAAACTTAAATTGTAAACATACAGCATTCTCAGTAGTGTGCACATTCTGCAATATCTCTGGTACAACCAAAATATGAAACGTGCCTTAATTAGAGTCTGAACGTAATAAATTACAACACAAACACTTGACATCAACTCCAAAATATGACCCTAGCAGACGGAAAGTGAAGCGTTATCTGTAAATGTGCTGTTTTGTGATAATATGGTGATAGTATGTTGATAGTATGCATGTAACATGTATTACTGTCTTATTATCATGCCAGCAAGTGTACACGAACAAATAGCACGAGGTGCTTTTGCATATTTATGGAATGTCGTAAATCGGTAGCCACTCCGCACCCATTAGTGCTTTAAGCCATTTTTTTTCCGCATCTGTTTGGGGGTTATCATTTCAGTTTTATTTAAGTGTTTTATGCTCAGTATTGAAGTTATTCAAACGACATCTATGTCAATAAAACTTTTAGAAATATACATACATTACTTTGCATAACGACTCTGGGTGTTACACTGATAGTCATCCAATATATTACCTTTTAAGTATTAGAATTCGAGATTTATGAGCTATTAAGTAAATTCAGTCAAGTGTATAGTACAGTTTGTTGTTAAGAATAATGTATATATATGTATATATATAACAACTATACTCACCAAAAACTGCAACAGTACTCTCTTTTTTGCTGGTATTCCAATATGCCAGTTTTTGAGGGCGTAGGACAGCTTGAACAGCGCTAAAATTAAACAATGTTTGATGTTTTAAGCACACGTCACTGAGTACTAAATATTCCTTTAAGCGCTTTGAATTTTGCGAAGCAATACTCTTTTATAGATGGTATGGGAACCTTTTAAAGGGAGGTAATTCACTGAGTACTTAATATTCCTTTAAGCGCTTTGAATTTTGCGAAGCAATTCTCTTTTATGGATGGTATGGGAACCTTAAAGGGAGTTAATTCACTGAGTACTAAATATTCCTTTAAGCGCTTTGTAGATTTTATGTGTTTTTTGCAAATCTGCATGGTTTAAGAAAAAAGGGGATAACTCCCTTGTGTATTTTCAAAAAAATATTTTGTTTGGACTATTGGTGGTGGTCGATCTAATTATTCTATATACATCTAGTATTATTTTCTGTCTATATAATAAGGGAAAGAAAAAGGAGTACATTTTTGTTTGCTCCCCTCTTCCACCCCCAACCCCATTTTTCTTACTGTGCTGTAGACAATTTACAGAACAACGACGCATGATTTTAAATAATACCCTAAGGACATTGGGCATACTTAATGTAAACACTACCCAACTTTTAGAGGGCATCCCTCACACATCTAATGAAACAAATATTTCAATTTTTAAAGCTGTACAGAAATACATTATAAGCACAAAACAATTCGAAATAAACTAACCTCGAATAAATAATGCCTATTCGGGCGACCAAACCGAGAAAACAATCAACAAACTCTCTTCTCCAACTGTATCTACTTGTTTCTTTATTCGTCCATTCTTATTATTATTTGAAATTCCTTAACTAAAAGCCAACCTATTTTAATATTTCTATTGGTTCATGATTGTATAGACTTCTAATTATCTTCGTTTCATAACATTATGTAATTATGGAAACGGATTGATATAAGATAAAAGTTTTTTTTCCCGAATCCACGTTTTCAAATTGTGTTAAATTCATTATAATATTGTGTAACCGTAATAAGTGTATACATTTGACAATAAAATATTGTTTAAACTAAGCATATACAGGATGCTTATTTTGGGATAATGTGTAGACCTGAATTACTGAACTAACTACACGAAATATCGCCTTAATTACTACCGAAACCGCACATAACTTAACGTAAGTAACACGTCTTTAATTTCGTCTTGCAAAGGTGTGTCTAAAACATTTCGGATACATTACATACTGTCAATATTGCATCACGTGTTTTGTGTCCATCCTTGCCTGTATTTGTTAAGTCAACATCTTAAGGGTTTATATGTGTCAATTAGTTATGGATGATATATTTTCAAAAGACACCCATCGATAAACCGCTTAACCAGCTGACAGTATTCATTTTGGAAGATATCCGATTTTATGTCAATCCGAACAATGGGCTCTTGTTCAAGGGTCACAAAGTACCTAGGTATAGTATCGAAATAAAAGTAAGTGCATAAATAAGTTGATATATGCACGTAGATACGAGAATGCGGATTGCAGTTAACTGTGTATCGACTTGATGCAGGACATTTGATTTCACAAAAAAAAGAAATGAAAACATCCACATGTTTTTATTTTCTAATAAACTGATACATTTTCGTTCTACTTTCGGCAATGAGAATGAATACTTGAACGTATCCGACATAACATAAATATATCGTATTTGGATCGTAATAATCCGAATAGCTATGCGGTAGCTGATCTAGGTGGAGGGTGCGGGACATGACAAGGTCCGGACCTGCCTGAGATTCGAATAAGAATGGGCTCAGAGCGTGTATTTTTTTTGGTTGTCAATTTAGTTTGTCAAACTGGACTCCCAATTTCAATCTGTATCCGCGAATGCTGTGTACGTCTGCATATTGACACCAACCCACCCCACCCTTCCACGCCACCCCCACCACCACACACGCTCGCGCGCGCGCGAGTTAAAATTTGATGTCGAATAAGAAATTATGACCTTAAAACATTATGCTTTCATATTATACGAAGAGGGGAGCTGGCTAGAAACGCTGTATCTCGCTCAAAAGAAACCGTCAGTACAAATAAAATCAGTATGCACCAACCTGACATAAGCAGTACCAGCAGTCCGGAATAGCACATCTGTTTAAGTGATCATTTTGTTTTCATTCTTATCTTTGGCCTACTTGCTAGTTCGTCTACATCAGCATGTTAATCTATATCGTCTTCATTGCGGAGTAAGTTCTACTGAAATATGTCATTATCTTCCATACTATCTCGGAATAGGGTGTATATTCATGCTGTGTCGAATCTGCAGTCTGCGAACTGGTTATAAAGCATCGACTCAACAGTGTCTGTACCGGAAGTAAAACAAGCCCCATTGAGTTCTGTACAATATATTCCAAGCTTCTAGTTTGTCATTTTGCAAAATAAAGTTCAAACTAAGGTTCACTTACATATTCTAAGTGATATTCCCTTCCTCTCTAGAAGACCGCTGAGTAAAGTAGGGGTCATGTGGCATTTAAGACAATAACATTCTGATCTGTGTTGACACCGAGAACAAACTGCATTCATTCGTCACCTTTTACACGTATTCTACTTTCACTTTCAAAACTTTCAAGTTGATAAATAAAATCATCATACAACCATGTAAGTGGTTCTTAGGTCTCACAAACAAGTCAATAAAGTCATTTCAGCCAGAAAAAAAACAGGCCTTAAATACTCAAAATGTCTGTTGTCACAACGTTAAGTCTTTCGACTACAACTACACCAGGCATGAATACCAAAGTGATTTAGTTCATGTATGCCTCAAAAGGGATGACATGCACATCAACTAGAAGGCATGAATACCAAAGTGATTTAGTTCATGTATGCCTCATGCACATCAAATAGAAAGCATGAATACCAACGTGATTTAGTTCATGTATGCCTCATGCACATCAAATAGAAAGCATGAATACCAAAGTGATTTAGTTCATGTATGCCTCATGTACATCAAATAGAAAGCATGAATACCAACGTGATTTAGTTCATGTAGTTGTCACAACGTTAAGTCTTTCGACTACAACTACACCAGGCATGAATACCAAAGTGATTTAGTTCATGTATGCCTCAAAAGGGATGACATGCACATCAAATAGAAGGCATGAATACCAAAGTGATTTAGTTCATGTATGCCTCATGCACATCAAATAGAAAGCATGAATACCAACGTGATTTAGTTCATGTATGCCTCATGCACATCAAATAGAAAGCATGAATACCAAAGTGATATAGTTCATGTATGCCTCATGTACATCAAATAGAAAGCATGAATACCAACGTGATTTAGTTCATGTATGCCTCATGTACATCAAATAGAAGGCATGAATACCAACGTGATTTAGTTCCTGTATGCCTCATGCACATCAAATAGAAGGCATGAATACCAAAGTGATTTAGTTCCTGTATGCCTCATGCACATCAAATAGAAGGCATGACTACCAAAGTGATTTAGTTCATGTATGCCTCATAAGGGATGCCATGCACATCAAATAGAACATTGAACACATTGTTTTTGCACTCACTACGGAATCCCCTACATGTCACTACATATCACCATATTGACAAGTGTCGACCTGACTGTCAATCTTATGTGATTTCCAAAAACTGGTTAACTGACACCGTAACGTGAAATGTGAGGGTGTGACCGTGTCCGCCCTGTAACGTAACGTAAACTACATATCTGTTCTGGTATACTCATAATCGCAGTAGCCCCAGAGCACGTTCACTGACATAAACTACTTAGTGTGAAAAATGGCACATGTCAAGCAGAAATGCGTGTACGTTTGCTGTTCCGCATTGTTCATTATGCATGCCTGAGGAGTAAATCTGCACTCAAGAAAAGGTATTTCGGTGAAAATACCTTAAAACCAAAGCCCCCACACAGTAGTTCTGTATCGCCCGCATATTTGTACATTAAATATATCTCTAAGGGAGTATAATGGTAGATTATTTTATGATTAAAATGTATAGTTTGTTGACATCTTAATTTACATATGAACTGCTGCATTATGTCTATTATTTAAGCTAATACAATAAGCACTTCTGTCCGTGGCTCTGAACATTAATAATAATAATTAAAAAAAAAATCTTAATGAAGTTAGTTTAAACATTATGTTTACGTTTTACACTTTGTCGACATAATATTAATATAGAATATTTGTAGATGATTTAGTTGTGAATTTGTAATAGTAACTGAATGAATATAATATCATTTTGAGTAAAAATCCACCCATCTGACATCACCCACCCCAACTTTTTCTCTGCCACATCGAAAATACAATATCATGTCCGAACGGTGCATAAATAATATTTGGAGCTCAAATTTGACGAGATGTCACTATGACTGAAATTCAAGTTCGTAAGAGGTCACTCAAAATATGAGAAATAATCACACCTTGATATGATGTGATGTCACGGTGTGGCCGTTTTTTGCCCCGAAAACTAAATTCAAATGTGTTCGAAAGCAGATCACTGTGACCAAGTGCCTTACTGATCACTGTGACCAAGTGCTTTACTGATCACTGTGACCAAGTGCTTTACTGATCGCGATTTGAATGATCTTTGAGTCTGAAGATTAAGGCGATTTGTTTTTAATTTCATTAACATTTCAACGTCATTGTTACCAAACGTTCTATAAAAAATGTTTAAATGGGTAGATTTTACAACCATAAAACTTAATAAATGGGTCCTACATCCTAAAACTAGGTTTAATCCTATGTTAAAAGAAGGCATAGGACATCTCAATAGGACGAACGTTTTAGAACAGAACTCCACTTTATTAAACTCAAACCACAAGCAGATGACATAAGAGTATAAAGTTCACAAGTTCTTGTGATAATACATATGCCATGGTGTGTTTTTTACATTGTTAAATATAATAGAAATAAAATGTTGTTTCATCACTTACATTTTATGGAAAAAAGAGAAGAAAAAAAGTAAAAAAAAAAGCTGGGAGAGTTGTGTGTGTGATGGTCGTTGTTCTGTTCTGTTCTGTTCTGTTCTGTTCTGTTCTGTTCTGTTCTGTTCTGTTCTGTTCTGTTCTGTTCCGTTCTGTTCTGTTCTGTTCTGTTTTGTTTTGTTCTGTTCTGTTCTGTTCTGTACTGTACTGTACTGTACTGTTCTGCTCTGTTTAGTTCTGTTCTCATATTGACGAACGTTTTAGATATAAAGAACATTGACAAACTAAGCAAAATGCGTTTACAGTGTAGTTTAAGTTGGACCATTACAGCCCACGCAAAAGACATTTCAAGCTATAAGCTAATCATGTTAAAATAAGAAGTTTGATCGGAGACTTGATAAATATGTATTTCAAGAAGGTATTATCTTAAATGACAGCAAACTGATGTGATTTTTTCTTTTCTTATTCAACATTTGTTAGGCACTTGCGCAATTGTACGGACACAGCGTAATTACACACACTATGAAGACCAAACACGCTATCTAAAACATCTTTATACAAAAGTCGACATGATACATTTTAATTAAAGAAACTAACCCGCCAAATAATTGCAAAATTACACTACAAAACCACTTATCAAACATGTAACCGGGTGTTCAGGTCATATAATATTGTATATGTTCCGATTAAAAAGTATGTTTTTTTTCACGGTTTCTTAAAATACCCGTGATTGAATATGCGTAAAATGAATTATGAGTTGGTAACTCTTAATTCGACGCTACAGTTTTGGGGTTTAGCCTAACTTTAAAGCCGTTTATATTGTGTCCCTATAGAGCTTGGATTCTCAAAATATGTATAGCACGCGGTCAGTTGTTGGCGGGATAGCTATCGCACGAGAAAAAAAAAAAAAATATTTTTAGGAAGATTGTAGGTTATGATACGAGAATCGGAGATACTGCTTTATTTCGTGCGTTTACAATACACAACCACATGTATACCATTTGTAGAGATACACACATTTGACATTTGCTAAATCTGAAGTAGTTAAGTATGTAAAATGACAGTAAAAAATTCAAATTAAGCCTCCAGACCATGACAGACAACAATTTAATCGCAATTTAGTCAACTCGACACATTTGTGGTATGCAAGTGAAAGTTTAACATAATCGTAAAGCCTAACATAAAGTCATATATACAAGGGTGTAGTAAAATACTTTTAAAGATGGTACGTTCGAGTAAAGATGTAATATATGTAACGAGATGATATTTGCTTAAGGCGACAAGGATCTGTCTATATTAGTTTTATGTTAATATGTTATTTATAAAATGGTTAGATTTTAAAGGGATTAGAGGCGATCTCACAAAGTGATTGCTGCCAATCCAATCCATTAACATATGCTTCATTTGCATGTACATAGTATCAAGCCGCATATTGCATTCGTTTTAATTATTTATGAAAATGTTTGATCGGAAAAAATAGACGACTCGGCGAGTTTTTGTTGTAATCGTAAATATTAATTGATGTGTTCGTACTGCTATCAGTTGGTTTTACATGAAATGCATTAAAATGTAATAGTTCTTTATAAGCTATTGTAGTCTTATAGTATCATTATTTATAAATCAAAAGCTAGAACAGTCGTCGAGATTTCCAGATCAAACTACATTATTAACGATAAATAAATCCTACGGATCTTGGGATATAGTTTAGTGCACATGCGCATTGAATATTTTCAACTGATTCACGTTATGGTGTTATTTTATTCAAATTTTGGATTCACACCTACAATTCTCTCAGATCGCCTCGAGTCCCTTTAAGATTTTGCACTTGAAAGAAGGACACTTAAATCATATATACGTTTACCATACCTTTATTGAAAGCTCACGTGTATTTATGCAATACCTCTAGTTCTGCCACTAGGGTCAGCCGGTCTCTAAATTAGAAAATCAGTAAACCACATAAATGTTACAATAATTCGACTGTTACACTGGAATTACTATGAAATATGTCAAGAATGGCGTATTTCACTTCGTACACAACTATGTAGTAAACAGACTGGCATTTATGTGTCAGAAAATTTGCATTTTAATCTTTAATCACCCTAAATGTAAATGATTATAAGTAGTTGGCCGTGATATGTGATGACTGATCTGAACTTGAATTGGCGATTATGTTTGCTGTGACAATCTTTCAAATTTGAACGTGTTTTGTAGTACTATTTATAAGATTGTGTAAGGTTTTTTTCTCCAATATCGTTTTTTTTTCTTCTGACGATTGCTGTCCGGTCTTTAAACTAACCGTCCAAATAGCTGCAAAATTACACTACAATACAGTTTAAATTACACTACAATACAGTTTATCAAACATCTAGACAGGTGTTCAGATCATATACTATTGCATATGTGCCGATTAAAAGTAAGGTTTTATTCACGGGTTCTGAAAATGACTGTGATGGAATATGCGTAAACTGAATATAAGTTGGTAACTCTTAATTCGACGCTCCAGTTTTGGAGTTTGTCCTGGCTGGTTAAAGCCGTTTATATTGTGGCTATAGAGTTTGGATTCTCAAAATATGTAAGTTATATGTATATACCGCGTCAGTAGGTTTAGAAACGGTGCACATATATTTTAAAATGTGAGGAACGTTCATTAAGGCGTATTGTGAGCGTTAGTGACAATGGTGCGCTGTGTGTGTAGTTGTAAGGATTATTCTCCCTCCGCCACGTAACAAGAAGTCCCCAATACAGCATCATGTAGTGTGTACCACGTAACAAGTAGTCCCCAATACAGCATCATGTAGTGTGTACCACGTAACAAGTAGTCCCCAATACAGCATCATGTAGTGTGTACCACGTAACAAGTAGTCCCCAATACAGCATCATGTAGTGTGTACCGTCGAGTCGGTGTGATTCGTTGTGTCAAAAGCCTTTTTGTACTATATTCGATCACAGACCTAATAACAATGTTATGTTGTTATTAAAAAATAACTGGAAATGGGGGTAGGGGGTGGGGCTTCGCACCGCATATTAGGAATACATGTATGTGTAAAACTACACCCCTGTACAGTGTGAATACAGGCAATTATATATATATCAATAATTCATAATGTAATATATTTCTACATTATAGCATTAACAAGTAATTTAACTCACACATACAGATGATAGTTGTGAGAGTGCATGTTTAAAAAAACGTTAACGTCTCATAAATAAATCGTCATTAAAACAATTCAAGAATATCGTATTTCATTTTTTCTAACATTTAAGCATAAACTTATTTTAAAATGTACAGACCAGCATGAGTTTTATTACCCTTATCATTTAGTTCATCAGGAATATCGAAGAGAAAGTGCATACATGACAGGCGTCTCTGTGTGAAGTGAAACTTAAACCCCAAGCTCCAGTATAAAAACTGAAAATGGTCACAGAGACAAATTTCTGATACTTTTATACATCATGCTACTCAAAGAGGGTTAATAATATTAACAGTTATAAAAGCAATTTTAAACCATACAATTTGGCCTGTAAATAAATTAAACAATACTCTATACAAATCTTATTTATTTTTCATTATTAAAAACTATATTAATTTACTGCAGTTCTTGAACAAAAAATGATTATCCCTGCCAAATTTAAAATTTATATAAACAATACTAGTGTAAGTGATTGTATCTTGTAGCAGACAGCCGTGTGTGTGCAGCGCTAGTATACTGTAGTTATAGAAATGTGGTGTTGGTAGCTCCTACCGACGAAGGACCATCTGTGTAGGATCTATAAAGTGAGACCATCTTCAGATAATCTAGCAAATTGGGTCGTCTATAGAGTATCTAGCAAATGGGGCCGTATATAGAGTATCTAGCAAGTGGGGCCGTCTTTAGAGTATCTAGCAAGTGGGACCATCTATAGAGTATCTAGAAAGTGGGGCCATCTATAGAGTATCTAGCACGTGGGACCATCTATAGAGTATCTAGAAAGTGGGACCATCTATAGAGTATCTAGCAAGTGGGACCATCTATAGAGTATCTAGAAAGTGGGGCCATCTATAGAGTATCTACAAGTGGGATCATCTATAGAGTATCTAGCAAGTAGGGTCGTCTATACAGTGTGTAGCAAGTGGGGCCATCTATAGAGTATCAAGCAAGTGGGCCATCTATAGAGTATCTAGCACGTGGGGCCGTCTGTAGAGTATATATCAAGTGGGGGCCATCTATAGAGTATCTAGCAAGTGGGACCATCTATAGATTATCTAGCAAGTGGGGTCATCTATATAGTATCTAGCAATTGGGACCATCTATAGAGTATCTAGCAAGCGGGACCATCTATAGAGTATCTAGCAAGTGGGTCCGTCTAAAGAGTATCTAGCAAGTGGGACATCTATAGAGTATCTACTAGCAAGTGGGGCCCATCTACAGAGGAACCAGCAAATGGACAAATAATACTATAACATATGCATACACAAATAATATGCAGTTAGTGAAAAATACGTGGTGTGCGTAAGAGAAGGAACAATGGCATGCGAGACTAAGATGCATGTACGAGTACATGATTCAATTTATCAACTTTTGACGTAAATGTTTTTAAACGTTAGATTAGCTCCGAGAATCACAGCTCTTATAGAGGTCTCATACTACCATAAGAGCCATGAATCTCACGTCGAACGTTAGAAAATCCAACCTTGGCAGTTTGTATACATCGACTGTAAATATACATCCATGTCTTGATTAACGAATCACGATCATGTAAATAGTCCGCCATTACAACACTGCAGAAATACTGCAGCTGGTGTGATACTATGTGATGCTATTTAAACGCAAGAACAATCCCTACCGCCCGCCCGCCCGCACGCCTCCTCCTCCACCTTGAGAAATTGTCGATTCTTACGGATAACGGGCTGTATCAATTACAGGTTCTACCCAGGAATAAGTAGATGGTTTGCCTCCACCACAAAACAATCGACCGTCATATATAGCCTAAAATATGCTCTTTCTGATATATATAATATCTAGTATCTTCTTCTTCTTCTTCTTCTTCTTCTCTTCTTCTTCTTCTTCTTCTTCTTCTTCTTCTTCTTCTTCTTCTTCTTCTTCTTCTTCTTCTTCTTCTTCTTCTTCTTCTTCTTCTTCTTCTTCTTCTTTCCTTGTCTTCTTCTTCTTTTTCTTCTTCTTCTTCTTCTTGCTTTATACTCATTTACATCCTTTTGCGTTCCCCCATCCCACGTTAATTGTGCGTTTCAGACTGTTATTATGTAAGAGTGGGTTGTCGCCCTACCACGTGATATCTGTACACGTGTACGAGCTATAGCTCCAAACAGTTCATGTATACACGATTTTTCTATATTTCTATACTTATAGAAACAATGAGATAACGTCGACCAGAGTGAGCCTGCAATAATCATTGGCACCTACTCATTATTCTTGGCAGATATCACCCTAGATAAGAGTTGCTCTGCTTCTTTGTAAATGCATAAAAAATAAGTACTTGGTAATAAACAGAACTGCTACTCCAAACGAAGGTGTGGTGTTCTGAGTGGCTCTTAAACATGGCAATTGAGTAGGTTGCTGTTTTTTCTCCAAATAGACGACTTCGCTACGAACTAATTGGTAGGGCTCCATGTATGGAAAATCAGCTGACATGTCTCGAAGACATTTTATAGCATAACTAATATTTTAATGAATACCTTAGGCTGAGCCAACTCTGTGTATGTGTATTGCATGATCTTACATAATGGTGCATAAGTTAATTAATTCATTAATACCAGAGGCTGAGTCAACAATGTGTATTTGTTAATATAGTGGTGTATAGGTAATTAATACCAGGGGCTGGGTCAACTCTGTGTGTTTGTTAGTATACTGGTGTATAGGTAATTAATACCAGAGTCAACTCTGTGCATGTGTTGGTATAATGGTGTATAGGTAATTAATACCGGAGGCTGAGTCAACTCTGTGTATGTGTTAGTATAATGGTGTATAGGTAATTAATACCAGAGGCTGAGTCAACTCTGTGCATGTGTTAGTATAATGGTGTATTGGTAATTAATACCAGAGGCTGAGTCAACTCTGTGCATGTGTTGGTATAATGGTGTATAGGTAATTAATACCAGAGGCTGAGACAACTCTGTGCATGTGTTAGTATAATGGTGTATAGGTAATTAATACCAGAGGCTGAGTCATCTGTGTGTATGTGTTGGTATAATGGTGTATAGGTAATTAATACCAGAGGCTGAGTCAACTCTGTGTTTGTGTTGGTATAATGGAGTATAGGTAATTAATGCCAGAGGCTGAGTCAACTCTGTGTATGTGTTTGTATAATGGTGTATAGGTAATTAATACCAGAGTCAACTCTGTGCATGTGTTGGTATAATGGTGTATAGGTAATTAATACCAGAGGCTGAGTCAACTCTGTGTATGTGTTAGTATAATGGTGTATAGGTAATTAATACCAGAGGCTGAGTCAACTCTGTGTATGTGTTAGTATAATGGTGTATAGGTAATTAATACCAGAGTCAACTCTGTGCATGTGTTGGTATAATGGTGTATAGGTAATTAATACCAGAGGCTGAGTCAACTCTGTGTATGTGTTAGTATAATGGTGTATAGGTAATTAATACCAGAGGCTGAGTCAACTCTGTGTATGTGTTAGTATAATGGTGTATAGGTAATTAATACCAGAGTCAACTCTGTGCATGTGTTGGTATAATGGTGTATAGGTTATTAATACCAGAGGCTGAGTCAACTCTGTTTATGTGTTAGTATAATGGTGTATAGGTAATTAATACCAGAGTCAACTCTGAGCATGTGTTGGTATTATATTGTATAGGTAATTAATACCAGAGTCAACTCTGTGTATGTGTTAGTATAATGGTGTATAGGTAATTAATACCAGAGTCAATTCTGTGTATGTGTTAGTATAATGGTGTATAGGTAATTAATACCAGAGGCTGAGTCAACTCTGTGTTTGTGTTAGTATAATGGTGTATAGGTAATTAATACCAGAGGCTGGGTCAACTCTGTGTATGTGTTAGTATAATGGTGTATAGGTAATTAATATCATAATGATGGGCATTGATGAATACCAGAGACATTAATCAAGTTTGTTTATGTTTATAGAATAAAGTTGTAAAAGCAAATTCGGAGGAAATATAAAAATAAAATGATTTTGTCCGTGCTTGCTGTGTCAGCATCTCGTTATATGAATTTAAGTTTTCCTTGAAAGCTTGTTTTTCAGATTTCTTTTCATTTATTACATGACAAAATGTACATCAGATGTATTGAATAAAATAAGGATTTTAACCAAACTTAGCATATATGCGTAATGTAATACAGAGATGTTTATTGAAATTTGCTATCGGACTACCGCCGAATATCTCGTACTTAAAGTAGCTATCCCGCTAACATCAGCCAAATTTGACAACATATGTACACCGTTTCTGTACCTACTGTTTATGAGGTATATATATATATATAACTTACATATTTTGATAATCCAAACTCTATGGACACAATATAACCGGCTTTAACCAGCCAGGCCAAACTCCAAAACTGTATAGTCGAATTAAGAGTTACCAACCCATAATTCATTTTAAGCGTATTCAGTCAGGGGTATTTTAAGAACCCATGAATAAACCCACACTTGTAATTGACAGATATAGATAGATACTTTTATTGACTTAAATTATTTTATGATCTGGACACCTGAATAGGATTTGGATAAACAATTGTGTAGTGTAATTTTGCTGTTATTTGGTGGGTTAGTGTCTTTCAAAGGGTATTATTTAAAACATTTAAGTATCATGCCATTTTAAAGAGTTTAGGTAAAATGTGAAAATTGTGTAAGTAAACACCCAGGGACAGTTTATAATCGCAAATAAAACAAAAAAACAAAAATCAGAATGTGAAGCCGCTTATATCCATGATTCATAAGGTGTTTTCTTCAAGGTGTGGTATAATATACAAACCGCGTTATCATACATCGTCTGTCAACACTGCACTCACTGCTGTGGGCACTTTAACATATTACCCAATGTTGCTTTTACCAAGGATTTTATGGACAAAACCTTGCTTTTACTCACAAAACACAGTTATTACAGGTGTGCTTGTGTATACATGAAAATGATGAGGCTCTACCTATATCTTTTTGTCCACCAATTGATATAAACTTTACTTAATTATAAAGAGGACTATGAAAAAGGTAAATGGCAATAATTTCACCCAATGTAATATGCGTTTTGCTGGGGAAAAACAGGATTGAAAAGATCGGATTTTTGAAATTGTATTCGTAATTGTTTTAGACAAGCCGATTGCGGAGATTTTCCGATCTTATTCGTTTACAATCGGAACTACCTCGTCTGATTAGCGAAGAGTTCCGATCGATTCGTTTGCTATCGGAACTGCGCCGAATAGTTTGTAATCGCATTGCGCATGTCCGAGAAAATCCGTAAAAACTCGTAGTTCTCCGGCAGGAATAAACTGCTGGGCAGCATTTTATTCAAGATATTGTTTTGATCATAATTAATAATTTACAGAACTGGAATACGAACCATGTTTCTTCTTAGAATACTCATAAAATAGCTTTGTATACATATAAATGCAGTAATATTGAGTATTTAATATTTTACATTAAAAATCGCGTAGATATAGGTAGTGCCTCTTTAAGTCGAAGAACCTATATATAAAGATAAAACAAAAAAGCACGCAAACAACACTTATTATGCAAAATAATACATACACTTGGCATAATACACCAGAGATGTTACAACGTTTACTTTCAATGATATACTCACACGTGATTGATGTCTACAAGTTATTAACGCATTACAATGTCGATTTGTCCTCTTGTCAATATTTGATTAAATTGTTTTTGTTTTGTAAAGTAGCATTGCTATTTCACCGATTTTAACTAGTTAACGACGTTGCCTTGTAAACCTTCACCTCTCACCGCTGCGCAGTTCGAATCCCACTGGGAGCTCGACTTGTAAGGGAGGAAGTGTCGATTCTTACGGATAGCGAGTACAATACGGGTTCTACCCAGGAATATGACGTAAAACACCATGCAGACAAACGCATTAACTATATATTGTTTCATCAAATCCTTTTCTTTGAACGTTTTATCAGGGACTTCGAGTTCACTTTCCTCCTATATTATCAAGGATTATTTCGTTGTTGTTGGTTGTCTTCATTCTGACGTCGCCGTGTCAAGGTTAAAGAAACTGTGTGTTTTTCCTCTGGCAACATCGTATCTTAATTAACAGTCAAGATATTACACAAATAATGCCCATCCATCTTAATTAACATGTAATTGAACGTTCCCTTGCGTGTATATCTAAATGCTTACCCCAACTAAAAAGGACGAAGTTTGTCAGAGATCTGTTAATAACAGGGCTTTTTTCCCTTATAAAACAGGGGCCGAAATTCGGCTACTTCACAATTCGAAATTGGTTATTGTTTTTCACAATTGTGGCCATTTTTTTCACAATTTTTTTTTCTTTTTGGTAAACAACATTTCTGCATCTAGCTTTCTCAATACTGTTTTGTTTTGGATACATTTACATTAGAAAGTTTATCTAAAATGTAACATATTATGTTGAATAATTGTACATTTGTTTTATAGTGTTCTCCTCCCACAAAAACAATGTATGCATGTATTGAGCAATATCGCTTCTAACAATTAATCTTTCAATACCTTTTTTACAAATCAGACTGTTATCGCGCTTTTTTCCCCACAAAATGACCAGGCTAGGGAGTCTTCACAATTCTTAGAAAAAAAGCCCTGAATTCTTATTACGTTCTCTGATTAAAGAGTCTAAAAACGTATTGTTCCGATGAAAAGTATCCAAAATTACGATGGCAAGTAATTTCCATGATGAGTTAATATTGCACGGTGAATCAAGAACATCGGCAACAGCTGACAGGAATTTTTGACTGAGTTCCAATTTGGCACCATCACGGTCTATGTACACAGCTCTCGGAAGTTGTTTATTTCCGACGAGTTTCACATCCAATATCATATTCAGTAAACAGTAGCTGCGCATGATGGGAGATTTATTTAAATGGTTCCGTTATGAATAGGGCCCTGCAGGGAAGATAACACAATTATAAATTATACCTAACCGGGGAATAAAATGATACTATGGAAATGGCGTCCATTTTCATATTTGTCACCAAGAAAGGGAAAAATCAGAAGTACTGTTAAATAAATAATTTATTGGGCTAAAATTATTCTCCATCAATTATTTCATTTATTTAACTACATTTGAAGAAAAATAATTTAATACTCGTTCTCACGTTTTGAAGTTTTTGAAGTAAGGCAGGCGGGCGCTCTCGTCTTTGGTTGTGAACAGCTCTGTAAAATGCCGCGGAGTAGTATGTGCTTTGTGAGGAATTACTAAGTCCTATTATGTTCAATCTTTAGGTTCTGCATCACTGGCAGTGGGTGCAGTTTATGTGAATTCATTGCATAAGACAAGATAAACGTTATTTTGAGTCGGCAATACATATAAACAATACAACATAAGCTCTTGACCAATCTCAACGCAGAGTTATTGTTCCTTGCACTCACATATATCTCTGCTAACTACTGAATTACAAGATTTTGGTAAAACCTGTTAAATTGGAATATTTTTGCCTGAAACATATTCATTTCTTGTGTAAATATAATTTTCAGAATATCTGCAAATTAGATGTTGCAAAATTTGAAATAATTTATGAAAACAATTTAGTTTTAATCGGGATTATTTTACTACCAAAATAGTACGTACTTAGGTGTCCTCAATCGATACGCATATGTAAACATTTCAAACCGAAGCTCGATAGCAGAAAATTACAAAAAAGAATTGACTCATAGAAAAACAATTTGAAAATATTTAATATAGGTCTATATTTTATCTTTGCGGATCACGCAAAAGGATTTATTATAAACATCGCCATTTTCTTTTTTGAATAATCACGTGACCTAACCGTTCGCCTTACTTTCTATGCAGTTGACGGAGTCAGCTCTGCACATTCCTTTAACCTTGGATGGCAGGTCCACAAGCTTTTGATGTGTTCACAGATTTACCTCAATACCTTATCTGGAGTCACGTTTACCCTATATATGTTGAAATCAGGATTTACCCTTCCCTCAAAGTTTGGTAATGTAGTCTCCTTCCACAGTAAAAACAGTTGCAAAATTATTTTTTTAGGCGTTCAGCCTTATCTGAGTCCTCCGTTTTTACATTTCCCTTTTCATCGTTCAAGTCATGAATACCACTTGTTGACTTAGTTTGTTCACGTACATACCCCCAAATTGGCTTTTGGTTTACTTTTGCATTCTGTGCAATGCAATTTTCATGGTTTCTCTTCGAGTAATATACTTTCTTTGAAGCTTTGTTTCTCAATTTACAGTACTCTTGATATTCCCTGCAACTACGGCTGAAATTAAATCTCTTCCAAGCGTGATATTTCTTTTTCACAATTCTCACACAGTAGTTGTCCATCAACTTAGGTTTGAGTTTAACTCCATTTGTCTTTTTTAATGGTACAACATGATCAATGCAATGATTTACATGTTTGGCAAAATACTCCCAAGAACTGGCAACGTTCATATTTTCTAGACAGGACCATTCCACCTCGTTAAGATATTCACCAGCTGGGTTATCAGCTTTAAAACGGTTTTCCTTGGTTTAAAAGTGTTTGAAATATCAAACTTACACCTTATGTCAAAGGTCATGCTGATATGATCACTACCCCCAAGTTTATAACCACAGGTTAAGTTTTTAACTGTGTTCTCTCCATTCGTAAATACTAGATCTAATAAGCAAGATTCCTGCCCATATCTATCTATACCTGGTATTTTTATGAACATGCTGATACATAAAATTTTCCCTGATTACCTCCTTAATGAACTTAAATGACAAATTATTTTCACTATGAATCGTCGACCAGTTATCCAGTTTATGCCAGGAAAACTGGTATCTCCAAGTGTAAAGCAATGTCTATAATATTTAACATATTCATGTGAAATAAGTTCAAGTAGTTTTTCTTGGTTCAACATACCGCTATTGGGACTTTTATATATGCCACCGATCAACAGTTTCTCAGTTTTATTTAAACGCAATTCACACCATGAAGACTCCTTGAATGACATGTAATTTTATCAACTGGAGTGTTGTCTCTTATAAATATCAAAACACCCCTACTTGCATCGGTAATATTTCCATGAAAACAATTAAAATCTTGTAGTTTATATTCATTGCAATGAATTTGATCAGATTTACCCGTTTTCGGAAAAACCTCTGTAACAACTATAATATCAGGGTTGGTCAGTGAAATAACAACTTGCAATTCACCTAGCTTATAACAACTTGCAATTCACCTAGCTTATAACAACTTGCAATTCATCTAGCTTATAACAACTTGCAATTCACCTAGCTTATCAAGGAGACTGCATGTGTAAAGTAAACTTTCACTTGTGTTCGTATGACTCGAAGACGGTAGCCCTATTGTCAACCATTTTTGTGTTTGTGTCGTCATATGCCTTTATTCCTTTATTCCTTATTAGTTGTGCATATAGTCAACATGTTCCGGTTGAATGAATTGGCAGAGTTATGGCCCTTTAAATGTTTTACTACACAAACTTTGTCCAGATTAGTTCTCCTGAACCCCTGGCCGAATTTCAGCGAAATGTTGCAGGGATGATCGTGACCAATCCTAGTTGGTGCGCTTGAAAGTTTTTTTGGCGGAGTTATGGCCATTTAAAGGTTTCAATACACAAACTTTGTCTGGACTAGTTCTGCTGAACCCTTGGCCGGATTTCATCGAAACTTGACAAGGATGATCAGTATCAAGCCTAGTTGCGCATATTATCGCCGGTACCGATTGAATGTTTTTTTTGGCAAATTCTTGTCCCTTTAAATGTTTTAATACACTAAGTTTTTACAGACTACTTCTCTGGAACCACTGGCTGGATTTTAACGAAACTTGGCAGGTATCAAGCCTAGTTGCGCATATAATTGCCGTGTTCCGGATTAATGAATTGTGTCAGAGTTATGAACCCTTATACAAAAACATTATCTGGATTGGTTTTCATGAACTCCTAGCTGGATTTCAATGACGTTTTTGGCAGGAATGATCAGTACCAAGCCTAGTTGCGCATATCGTTGTCCTGTTCCGGTTGAACGTTATTTGATGGAGTCGTAGCTCTTAAAACGTTTTAACACACAAACTGTGTCCGTACTAGTTCTTCTCAAACACCATTCAGCTTTCAATGAAACTTGGTTGCGTATATCAGTGTCGTGTTCCAATTGAATGATTTTTGGCAGAGTTATGACCCTTTAAATAGCTTTGTCCCGACTACTTCTCCTGATCCCCTGGCCGGATTTCCATGAAACTTGGTAAGGATGACCGTTACCAAGTCTAGCTGCACATATCATCGTCGTGTTCCAGTTGAATGATTGTATGGCCCGTTCTCCAGTGGGGGAGACAACCCCTAATTCTAATTTAGTATGGTTATTTAGGAACTTGAGGCACAACAATTATATAAAATGGGTTTTGACCGCCTGTATAAAGGGGCCCCTCAACAGGCGGTCAAAACCCATTTTTATAATTGTTGTGCATCGAGTCCATAAATAACCATACCGAATTAAAACTAGGTTTAAATTGTTAGGATGGGTAAAGGGTTTAAATTGTTGTTTTGTGTTGTTGTTGTTGTTTTTTTGCAATTTTTTAAAAGAAATACAGATGGAAATTTTATGACGACAAACTTTGATATGTTTGTTTGAATGGTGTTTTACGTCATTTTCAACACATGTAAGGTTATATATGACGGTCGAGTTTTTGTGGTGGAGGCAGCCAACCCATTTTTCCTGAGTAAATCCAGTAATGTACACCTCCCGCTATCCGTAAAAATTGACACTTTCTCACATGTGGAGCGAACCCGCAGCGGTGAGAGACGAAGGTTTACAACGCAACGTCGTTAACCATTCGGCCTCGGAGACGCTACAACCTTTGATAAAAGAGCCATTTTAGCTAGTGGAGCGTCCACATGCCCTCTTCGACCTCTTGACTGTTTTATTATTTTCTGTCTTCGCCATTATATCAGCACACTCGGTGACGTCACACAAATGGTTCAAAAGACCGACTGAACTGAGTCTGTAGCGTCTACCCAGCTAGCAAAGCATATGGGACCCATATGGGTCCAATGTTGTTTTCCATACGGGCCCAATATGGGCTGCCCACATGGGCCCCATACCAAAAGTGCAACCGGGATTAACCTGGGTCCCATGTGGGCAGCCCATGTGGGTCAAAGCAGCTAGCAAAGCATATGGGACCCATATAGGGCCCATATAAGTAATACCACATGGGCGTGCCCAGATATAGCCCATATGGGTCCCATTTACCCTTGCTTGCTGGGATGGCATAAAACATGAAGCCGGTCACATTTGCTTCAAGTCAGTTTCGGACGACTTGAAAATGCACAGAACTGCCACGACATATCAATCGCTAAACTTGAATATCTTCTATACTTGTTTAAGAAAATGTTTGAAACTTTATAGTTTTTGTGTTATATGATTGCTTTATCTTATCAGTGTATCAAATTTACTGTTTATGTAATATTACCTAATTCAAGTGTTAAAATGCATGCCCTTAAATGGCAATTTATTGGTTTCTTGAATAAATGCTTTATTATTCGAACAGTAGATCATCTTTGACTTATCATTTCTGCTTCCAAAGAAACTTCATTGTTGGTAGATAAGCTTACTTGTAATTGTAGTGGATGGCTAAGCTGGATTGATGAAATCCTAAACCTTCCTAACCTAATATGGTTAGATTTTTACGCCGAAACGTAACGTCATTTTCATGACTTCATCTTCATGATGTCATCATTTTTTATGTTATTCAGGAGTAAATGGAGTCTGTCTTTCAAGGGGCATAACTTGAAAAGAGATTATTACAGAACAGAGCTAGCTAGGAAGCAAGTTTACTATTTATAAAAAGGAGTGTACTTGGAATAGTGAAACATAAAATATCACGCTTTAAGAAGGGAGTCGACCAAAATAGATTTCAACCACTTTCAGGCAGGTCAGGTGGTCTGATGACAAGCGGACAGTGACCATTAAGAGACTGACTAAAGACGTGTATGATAGTCTCCTAATTCAGGATAAAAAATCAAATGTGCTACTGTGTGGAGCTGTACACAAGAAGATTCCAGCAACAATGACCTTGAGACCAAGCAAGGCTGCCAAAATGCCTATAGAGCAAGCACTTATGGATAGTGCTTAAGCTGAAAGTGATAAAAATGAACTACGTACATACCGTATCTTTCACCTTGGGAAGACTGCTGACATGTTCTTTGAAACATACTCTGATCACAGATCCTGGGATGGCACCTGTCAAGGGAAATTAAACTTTGACTTGAAATTTGATAAACAGATGGGGTTAGGGTGGTGCGAGAGAATGAAATGTCTTAAATGTCTTAAATGTGGGTTCGTTGTGCAAGACAGCAAGTCCGAGAAAACAACGTCGCGTGTGGGTTTGAAAAAGACGCCTCAATTCCGGGTGAACAACAACAACAACAACAACAACAACAACAACAACAACAACAACAACAACAACAACAACAACACCAACAACACAACACAACACAACACAACACAACACAACACAACACAACACAACACCCCACACAACACAACACAACCCCCACACAACACAACACAACACAACTAAACACAACACAACACAACCCCACACAACACAACACAACACAACACAACACAACATAACACAACACAACACAACACAACCCCACACAACACAACACAACCCCACACAACACAACACAACACAACACAACACAACACAACACAACACAACACAACACCCACACAACACCCACACAACACTCACACAACACAACACACACACACAACACAACACAACACAACCCCACACAACCCACACAACACAACACAACCCCACACAACCCCACACCACACCACACCACACCACACCACACAAACACGAAAGAACAACAACAACAACAACAACAACAACAACAACAACAACAACAACAACAACAACAACAACAACAACAACAACAACAACAACAACAACAACAACAACAACAACAACAACAACAACAACAACAACAACCACAACACAACCACCACAACAACCACCACAAGCACCACAACCCCACACAACACAACCCCACACAACCCCACACAACCCCACACAACACAACACAACCCCACACAACCCCACACAACCCCACACAACCCCACACAACACAACACAACACAACACAACACAACACAACACAACACAACACAACACAACACAACACAACACAACACAACACAACACAACACAACACAACACAACACCACACCACACCACACCAACACGAAAGAACAACAACAACAACAACACCAACAACAACAACAACAACCACAACCACCACAACAACCACCACAACCACCACAACCCCACACAACCCCACACAACCCAACCCAACCCAACCCAACCCAACCCAACCCAACCCAACCCAACCCAACCCAACCCAACACAACACAACCCAACACAACCCAACCCAACCCAACACAACACAACACAACACAACACCACACCACACCACACCACACCACACCACACCACACCACACCACACCACACCACACCACACCACACCACACCACACCACACCGCACCGCACCACACACACCACACCACACCACACCACACCACACAACACAACCCCCACACAACACCACACAACACCACACCACACCACACCACACCACACCACCCAACCCACCACACCACACCACACCACATCAACAAAAAACAACAACAACAACAACAACACAACACAACACAACACAACACAACACAACACAACACACCACACCACACCACATCAACAAAAAACAACAACAACAACAACAACACAACACAACACAACACAACACAACACAACACAACACAACACAACACAACACAACACAACACAACACAACACAACACAACACAACACAACACAACACAACACAACACAACACAACACAACACAACCCCACACAACCACACCACACCACACCACACCGCACCGCACCACACCACACCACACCACACCACACCACACCACACCACACCACACCACATCAACAAGAAAGAAGAATAAGGACACATTTTGCTATATGAAAAGTGGGTGGGGTAACAATTTGACATGAAACACTACAATAGGATAATATATACAATCTACTCACATGAAGCATGCAATCAGGATACTCTTTATGTCCTAAACACAGTATTGGTATCATGTTCAGGCATCTTTGTCTTTCCATGTTGACGCTATGAGGCTCCAAGCTGAGATGGTCACATCGCAAACATAAACTGTTGTGGCAGAGATGAGACACGTCCATTCCCCTAGAATACTAGGAACACACATCACACACATATACATCACTCTGTGAGCTAACATGTTCATCTGAGTATGTCTCCCAGCCAAAAACAATCGACTGTCTCCCATATTCTGACACTTTCTGACCACAGATTCGGTCTATGAAGGTCAAATGACGGTTATAAAGCATGCAACGGGGGTCCGACTAGAAGCAAAGTAGTCTATTTTACACTGCAAAAGCATCAAATACTTATCAAAATCCATGTTATGCCTAGAAATACACTGTTTCACTCTAAAATCGAGATTTCACTTTAAAAAATCCACTCTAAGCACAACAGACGCTGTCTGTCAAGCTTTTCCCTTATCCAGATGAGGGTTGTTTAACGTCTCACTAGTGAATTAATCAACACTATATAATTTAGGTAAAAATGGTCACTTGTGACCACACTGCGAACATACTTTAAAATGTCATTGGTCTTTAAATCTCCCCTCAATCTGCAAACCTTCCTCTGAAGCTCAGAATATCCACAAAAAATCAAAAGTTGACCAGATTATATTTTTTTTAAATTCCAGTCTTTTTAGTACCCCTCAAACTAGCTCCATTTCACTGATAATTCAACTGTATTCCTACTCATTTTCAAATTATCGTATCTTCCTCGAAACACCCAGTGGCATCCAAACTTGGCAGAAGTCATGAACATGTTCCAATCTTGTCACCTGAAGGCAGAAATAAGAGAATGATTGCACATTTCCAAGTTCAGAGCAAACCCATTAACACAGCCCTAGTTTTTTGCGGTGTAAGAATCTTCCTACCGTCATGTCCAAGGAGTAATTCTGTAGTGAGAGTCATGTCCAAGAGGTAATTCTGTAGTGATACCTTTAACTGCCCAGCTAGCAAAGCATATGGGACCCATATGGGTCCAATGTTGTTTCCATACGGGCCCAATATGGGCTGCCCACATGGGCCCCATACCAAAAGTGCAACCGGATTAACCTGGGTCCCATGTGGGGCAGCCCATGTGGGTCAAAGCAGCTAGCAAAGCATATGGGACCCATATAGGGCCCATATAAGTAATACCACATGGGCGTTGCCCAGATATAGCCCATATGGTCCCATTTACCCTTGCTTGCTGGTGTACGTCCAACAGTAACATACTATGTTTCTGTTTTCAGTCTTTGTCACCAATGTACCGGTGGTGATTCCCAGGTGATTACCAACACCCGACTGACCGGCGCGTCCACAGGCTAAGATTATCCGTTCTTCGGCGAGTCTTCTATCCATTATGATCTTCAAGTGCTTCCGAACGGAAGTTCTGGACCCGGCTAACAAGAGTCCATATCCGTGCGTTTCTACACCAGAGAGGGTACCGGACTGATGTGGATGTATAAAGGATCGAGTGGTCGGAAGGTCTATATAAGTTTGCGGGTAAGTTTAACAGAAGATTATATGTGAACGGTTAGTGATCAGACTGGTCTATATTGCATGTGGTGTCATTGGGTCAAGGTCAATGTCATTGTAACTAAAATTAGAAAGAAAAAAAAATTCCGCTTTGAGATATTGCATCGAAACTTGCTTTGGTTTGGTATTGTCACAGGTGACTGTATCGCCTTCGGTGTTGGAAACTAAAACAAAAATATATTATTTTTTTCGTGTTATTTGTTGAAAACAAACATATTTTTTTCTTTTCATGAAAAAATGTCCAGAGTACTGTAGTCTATAACTACAGTACTCTGGGACACTATAACTACAGTACTCTGGGACACTATAACTACAGTACTCTGGGACACTATAACTACAGTACTCTGGGGACACCACACTACAGTACTCTGGGACACTATAACTACAGTACTCTGGGACACTATAACTACAGTATCTGGACACTATAACTACCGTACTCTGGGACACTATAACTACAGTATCTGGGACACTATAACTACAGTACTCTTGACACTATAACTACAGAACTCTGGGACACTATAACTACAGTACTCTGGACACTATAACTACAGTACTCTGGGACACTATAACTACAGTACTCTGGGACACTATAACTACAGTACTCTGTGACACTATAACTACAGTCTGGGACACTATAACTACAGTACTCTGGGACACTATAACTACAGTACTCTGTGACACTATAACTACAGTCTGGGACACTATAACTACAGTACTCTGGGACACTATAACTACAGTACATCTGTGACACTATAACTACAGTCTGGGACACTATAACTACAGTACTCTGGGAACACTATAACTACAGTACTCTGGACACTATAACTACAGTACTCTGGGACACTATAACTACAGTACTCTGGACACTATAACTACAGACTCTGGGACACTATAACTACAGTACTCTGGGACACTATAACTACAGTACTCTGGGACACTATAACTACAGTACTCTGGGACACTAAAACTACAGTACTCTGGGACACTATAACTACAGTATCTGGGACACTATAACTACAGTACTCTGGGACACTATACTACAGTACTCTGTGACACTATAACTACAGTACTCATGGGACACTATTAATACAGTCTCTGGGGACACTATAACTACATACTCTGGGACACTATAACTACAAGTACTCTTGTGACACTATAACTACAGTCTGTTGACACTATAACTACAGTACTCGGGACACTATAACTACGTACTCTGTGACACTATAATACAGTCTGGGACACTATAACTACAGTACTCTGGGACACTATAACTACAGTTACTCTGGACACTATAACTACAGTACTCTGGGGACACTATAACTACAGTACTCTGGGACACTATAACTACATACTCTGGGACACTATAACTACAGTACTCTGGGGACACTATAACTACAGTACTCTGGGACACTATAACTACAGTATCTGGGACACTATAACTACAGTACTCTGGACACTATAACTTACAGTATCTGGGACACTATAACTACAGTACTCTGGGACACTATAACACAGTACTCTGGGACACTATAACTACAGTATCCTGGGACACTATAACTACAGTATCTGGGACACTATAACAACAGTATCTGACACTATAACTACAGGTATCTGGGACACTATAACTACAGTACATGGGACGCTATAACTACAGTATCTGGGACACTATAACTACAGTACTCCTGGGACACTATAACTACAGTACTCTGGGACACTATAATACAGTATCTGGGACCTATAACTACAGTATCTGGGACACTATAACAACTAGTAACTTGGACAATAATAACAACAGAACTCTGGGGACACTATAACTACAGTATCTGGGACACTATACTACAGTACTCTGGGACACTAAAACTCAGTACTCTGAGACACTATAACTATCAGTACTCTGGGACACTATAACTACAGTACTCTGGGACACTATAACTACAGAACTCTGGGGACACTATAACTACAGTACTCTGGGACACTATAACTACCAGTATCTGGGACACTAAACTACAGTTCTCTGAGACACTATAACTACAGTACTCTGGGACACTATAACTACAGTACCTGGGACACTATAACTACAGTACTCTGGGATACATTAACTACAGTACTCTCTGGACACTATAACTACAGTATCTGGGGACACTATAACTACAGTACTCTGAGACACTATACTACAGTACTCTGGGACACTATAACTACAGTATCTGGGACACTATAACATACAGTAGTCTGGGACACTATAACTACAGTACTCTGGGGACACTATAACTACAGTACTCTGGGACACTATAACTACAGTACTCTGGGACACTATAACTACAGTATCTGGGACACTATAACTACAGTACTCTGAGACCTATAACTACAGTACTCTGGACACTATAACTAAGAGTACTCTGGGACACTATAACTACAGTACTCTGGGCCACTATAACTACAGTACTCTGTGACACTATAACTACAGTACTACTCTGAGACACTATAACTACAGTACTCTGGACACTATAACTACAGTCTGGGACACTATAACTCAGTACTCTGGACACTATAACTACAGTACTCATGGGACACTATAACTACAGTACTCTGGGACACTATAACTACAGTATCTGGACACTATAACTACAGTACTCTGGGACACTATAACTACAGTATCTGGGACACTATAACTACAGTACTCTGGGACCTATAACTACAGTACTCTGGTGCACTATAACTACAGTACTCTGGGACACAATAACATACAGTATCTGGGACACTTAACTACAGTACTCTAGGACACTATAACTACAGTATCTGGGACACTATAACTACAGTAATGGGACACTATAACTCAGTACTCTGGGACACTATAACTACAAGTACTCTGGGAGCACTATAACTACAGTATCTGGGACATTATAACTACAGTACTCTGGACATTATACTACAGTATCTGGGACACTATAACTACAGACTATGGGACACTATAACTACAGTCATTTGGACACTATAACTTTAACTACAGTACTATGGGAACTAAAAACTACAGTCATTTGGACACTATAACGTAACTACAGTTACTATGTGACACTATAACTACAGTATCTGGGACAATAATAACTACAGTACTCTGGGACACTATAACTACAGTATCTGGACACTATAACTACAGTACTCTGGACAACTAATATGGACTAACAGTCTGGGCCAATATAACTACAGTACTCTGGGACACTATAACTACAGTCTGGGACACTATAACTACAGTACTCTTGGACACTATAACTACAGTACTCTGGGGACACTAATAACTACAGTACTCTGGACACTATAACTACAGTACTATGGGAACTATTAACTACAGTCCATTTGGGACACTATAACTTAATTACAGTACTATGTGGTCACTGATACTGTATTATAGTGT
>JAWPHD010020810.1:0-30418 GCA_037043455.1 Cyrtodaria siliqua | reverse complement strand
CCTAACACGATTTACACCAACTGTGTTTAAGTTATTGCCAAATAACAAATATCACGCCAAAAACCATCAAAATAGTACTTATATAAATCGCAAATAAATATTGATGTGTTTCTTAGAATCAAATATTTCCAAAATGAACTGAAATATCGCTTTTTTGACCAAGAACTACGGGAATTCGACCCAATGTGAAAAAAATGGCTAGCCATACAAGCAGGCAGGAACAAAGAGACCGATTTTTTAAAATTTTAGCGCATTTAAAAGTTATTAAACAATCGTGAACAACTATACAAATTTCAACCAATCAATGATTTGTAAAAATTGCGCCTTTTTAATAAAAATATTTCGCGAAAGGCCTCCCAAACCGCCCATTTCGGGTCTCACGTCCAGCAGCCAAATTTCCTGCATTTTTAACAAAATCAGCTGTTCGCAGGTCCGTCATTTAACACCAGTTACAACGAAAGTATCCAACATAACATGATACTTACCATTTTATTTTGCTTAAACTCCTCATTATAACACTTTATAACATTCCTTGTTGGCCATATTCGGATAAAATCCTCTCAAATTAGAATAAAACGTTGACCCGAGGTGTCACTTTTCAAACAAAATGGCGTCTTCCTTTCCTGAGGTTCCGCATGGGGGTATTTTTCAAATATCGAATACGTTATAAATAGTTTACCGAAATACTGTTAGTTCGATTGTTTTAAATGGGTGATATGTTAAACAATATTGTTTAATAACTCACACACTGTTGGCCAGTTCAATCCCTAATTTCGAGATCGTCAATTTACATGGTTCAGAATGTTCACACTGCATATTTCAGCCATTTGGGCTGATTAACGAACTTTCCGTTAGTGAGGTTGGTTCATTTTGTTCGCCCATTTGGTGTCATCACAGATTTTCCTAATATTTTCAGAAAACGTAGTCGAGGTATCGGACTATCTAATTCCAAAATATTAGGAAAATCTGTGATGACACCAAATGGGCGAACAAAATGAACTTTTGACAATAAAATGGATTTAAAAAACGTCAAAATTTAATAACGAACGGCGTTCATCACAATAATGACAAGTAAAGAGTTTTGAGATATTTATTCAGCAACTACATCAAAGAACATTATATAACACATGAACATGCACACTTTTGACGTTTTTAATACAGTCACTTTCGATTTATAGTGTGTTTCATAAGGTCATACACATTTCAATTAAACAGCACGTGACCCGATAATGGGACTATTTTGCGTCAAACTACTGTGGTGAAATGAGTAGAACACTTAGGTCTATGCACGTGTTTACGTTCCCGTGCGTCCTGACTGTATGCTTATTTTGAATGTACATTGTAATCTTTATTTTTTCAGTGTCCCTCAGAACGAACGTAGTCCACACAGTCTACAACACTTAAAACTGTGATCATGTGACACTTTGATGAGGTGAGTCTGAGAAAAATTATACATCGGCTATATTGTCTATAAATTTCATTAGCATACAATACCTGTGCAGACAACAGAAAACATATTTATTAGTGTAGTCTGAGTCTTAAATTAAACCAAATAGATACTTACTGGTATGACAAATGAAGCACTTCATTATGAAGGGAGGTACAATGACAAAAATGTAATATTGTGTTATGTGTTTCAGCTAACGGGCGACTTGGCTTGCGGATTGTATGCATGATTGGCACTGGCATCGTGACTAATGGTATGCGTACAGCAAAAACATGTTGTTTCAAATGATATCCATTTCAAGTTAATTATTTTATTAACATTATAACATGCTCACATGCAACGAAGTTATAAATATATCATATGTGGATATGCCTACCCTAATATTTCCAGAAACAACAATGTGCCTATATTGTTTGTCATGCATTTACATTTGTCAGTGGTCTGTTATTCTAATTTAAATTGAAAATATCAAATAAGCAAAATGCATCTATCCATCTACATATAACAACATGTTTAATTTCAGATGGATGAGTGTGCTATCTGTAAACAATCGCTGAATGGAACCTTGCCTATGGTAGAACTGAGGGAAAAAGGAAATGACGGAATTAACATAGCAAGTGTGGCCAGGAACTCGGACATCAGAACTGTACCAGGACAAGTTATCCACACAGAGTGTCGCAGGGAATACATACATCCTAGGAACATTCAAACAAACACTGATGAAAAAATAGCATTCCTCGTTCACTAAGATCCACCGATTCTTTTGATTTTAACAATAAATGTATGTTTTGTGCAAGAGATACGAAAATCTCTAATACTAGAAAACGTGGATACGATGTTTATCCTGTACGTAGTTTTGATTTTCAGGAAACAATTTGGAAAACATGTACAGAAAGGTACGATGAATGGACACATACTGTATCCAGCAGACTGCCATCTGTGTTAGACCTACCAGCTGCTGAAGCCGCCTATCACCAAATTTTTAGAACTTTAGAACAGGACGTCTGATTCCAAAATCATTCCAGGGCTGTGAGTCAATTCCTAAACTAAGTCCAGTCGGACGACCTAACAATAGTGATGTTATAGTAGGCTTTTAGCATGTTATAGCGTATATTGAAGACCACGTAGAGGAGGTGGTATCAGTACAGGATCTAGTTAAAGTGATGGAAGAAAAGTGTGGTGAAAAATCTTATTCTGCTAAACATATGAAAAGGAAATTAATAGAATACTTTGGCAATTCAATTACTATAAGTTCGCTTGAAGGAAAAGTTGACATATTAACATTGAAAGAAACAGCTTCATCAATTATACACAGTTTTTCCAGAAACAAACAGGAATGTACCGAAGAGAATGAAAAGAAAGGAATTATATCAAGGCTGCCAAACTTACAAAGACTGATATTGGTTCGATCAATTTATCTAAAACATTCTACACATCGTTTGCATCAATAGCATCTCTTGAGGAGAATTTGGAGTACGTCCCAGACAGTTTGCAGTTGTTACTGTGTATAGTATTCGCCAGTAAGGACAACGGTGTCAAGATTGGAGCCATTGGCCAGGCCATGATACAGGCTAGTCGACCAAGAGGTCTTATCGTTCCACTGCAGATAGGTCTTGGAGTACAATTGCATCACCACTTTGGCTCTAGGTTGCTCAATGATACGCTAAATAACCTGGGATTGTGTTCTTCCTACTGGGAGGTTCAAAAGTTGAGACGAATGCCACCACAGTTCTGAATACATCAATTCCCGCGTTCTTCCCTGGAAAATTCCTGCAATTTGTCGGCGATAACGTAGACCACAATGTTCGAACTCTTGATGACCATAATACATTCCACGGAATGGGAATGATAGCGTGCACAACGCCTGGGTCCATAATTCAAGTACCCATTCCAAGACAAAACATTACCCTTGAAGAGATTTCTACAATCGGAAAAATACACATACAATTCTTCAAACATCACGACATTGATATTGCACCAATCACGTTCAAGAATCTGGATTTGCAGAACGAAAACGAAGCCACAGACACAAAGTTTGACATGTTCTTCAAAGTCATCTGGCCATTGGTACCATCTAGACCATCATGGTCGGAATATATGCAGCTATTTGACAAACCATCGCAAGCCCATTACCCTGGAAAATCAAGCATTTCATTCCTGCCTATGATCGACATGAGTCCAAGTGATTTGACCTGCATTTACTCCACCATGAACTTTGTGTGTGAGCTATCCAGAAGGTATCATGTCACTCCAGTGCTGACATTTGACCAGCCCTTGTTTCAGAGTCTGCTTGGCTGAAAAACATAGCTTTACGACTAGGTGGATTTCATACTGAGATGAGTTTCCTTGGGGCAATTGGTCATATAATGGGAGGTTCTGGACTACAAGAACTGCTTGAAACTGTATATGCTCCGAATGCTGTATCGCACATGCTAACTGGAAAAGCAGTCTCGAGGGCGATCAGGGGTCATTTTCTTGTAGACACTGCTTTGCGTGCTTTGTTAATGAAAGAAACTCTTGACATTGATCTTTCGGTGAAACAACAGAGACCCGAACACTTGGATACGGAACAAAACGAAGGCGACCAAGGTAGTGAGATTCCAACAACTTTGGTCATGAAACCAGAACAGAACGAAGACAACCAAAATAGTGATATTCCAGCAAGTTTAGTAAAGATGTTCGATGATCTCAAACAAGATTGCATCACTAAAGACGAAATATGTCAAAATTCCACTTAATGAATTGTCTTACTAGTATTATTTTTGAAAAAAAATAAACTAATCATTTGATTGCAAGGGTTACATGTGTTTGTAATTACCATTTGTACAGTATTAAGTATGTCATAATTGATCATAGTATTACAAATCAATTAGTATAGCTCTTGTTAACCATTGTTTGCTACTAACACTCATAAGTATTAAAATATGTTGATATTAAAAAATACATGTACAATCAAACCTGTTTTAGCGGTCACGTAAAATGGATAGACACCTGTCTTAAGCAGACGTATATTTAATAGCTCTGCTATTATCTTAAATTTAATTTAAGTTACATATAATTATCTTAAATGTAATTGAAATTATATATATTTAGTGGCCACGGGCTTTTACCGGCCAATTTTGAGCCTTCGCATGAGTGACTATTTGAGACAGGTTTGAGTGTAATAAAAAAAAAAAAAAAATATGTGTGTATATATATGTATGTGTATATGTATGTTAAATAAAATCATGCATTACATGTTGAAGTATATATAAATATAAACTCCCAAGAGAACGAATCTCGAACTGAAACACTTCTTAGTAAGTGAGAAATGGAGAAAATGTATGACAAAAAAATGATATGTGACAAAATAAAAACATTATATGTTGCCATTTATTGACGTGTGTATATATAGGTATTGTGTTGTACCTGTGTACTCATGGACATAAAGGTATTTTGTATTTTGAATGTTAAATAAACTGTATTATGATTTAAAAAGGATTTAGTCGAAAATTTACAAAAGTGTTGAATTTACCATAAGTGGGTGGGGTAATAGTACCCACTAAATTAAATGAATTGTTATATGAAATATAGTTCTATAAGCCAAATGAACATGATTCTTACTAGTAAGTATAACATCAAACAATCTGCGTTACTAAAACTACATTACACAGTGTATGTACACATATTAATGCATGTATCGGCCGTTTTATCAAATTAGTTGAATATCGAGGAAAATACGGTTTACTTCAATAAGGGCCATTTTTAGAAGCTTTCCCATCATTTCTGAATATGCAACTTTTGGCTGATGGAAATATAGATATAGCTGATATCAATACTAGTGAAAACAAGACTTTTGCAATTTTGTCTAGGTTTGGCCTCCATTTGGGCTAGACTGATCGGCCTATAACTTCCGAATGACCATTCGAATTACTTCAGCGCGAGGCATGTCGGGATTGAACTACTTTCACAATGGCGGCGTTAAAAGGTTTTGTAATTTCGCGACCAGTGATTTTTCTAATTTTTTCCTAAATTTACAAGGTAATTTGTTTCAAAATGGCATTTGCCTATAAACCGATACTTGCTATGCCTGTCAAGGAGGTAAAGTCATGTCTAGCATGTGATAAAAGTACGTCAGGACATGTAAGAAGCTTAAAAAATGTAGCCATGCGAACCATATTGACTGCATTATGCATATGGTCAGATACCACTATTGATTTGGGGCTTCTGATTGGTTGAAAAAAGTATAGGGTCTATTAGGGCATATAGTCAGATTGTAAGGTAGATTCTGATTGGATTAAATTACCCAAATCATAACAAATCCCCATAAAACATCAAACTATTATGTTTCCATCATAAAACATGTTGATTTAGGATATTTTGACTGAAATTTGCATTTTTATGGATACAATTTTACTGAGAGTATATTTGTAAAAAGTAAAATTTCTTTACTGCCATTCTGGGGGTGGCCACCTTCAGTGAACTATTAGAGGCTGAAAGCATCAGATTATCCCCAATTTGCTGGTCATTTTAGAGTGTCTCTAAGATAGTTCTTTAAAAACAGTTAGGTTTTTTCATCCGTTCCGATATAGGAATAGGGGTTGTAGGCCAAAAGGCTATAATGGAGACCTATGGGAAATGCAATAGTGGTATATGACCATATATGATGATTTACTGTCAGTTTTGAATGTACAATTGTCCAAGGATATGCCAAACATTTTTATATGTGATACCTGTTTACCGTTTAGAAAGTCGTCGAAATGAGAGCCGTCGGAGAAGTCTGATAAACCTAGTGCTTATTTACTCCCACTGCTACATGTACAGACTATGCTCGCTCATCTATATACCGGTGTACTTGTCATAAAATGCATCCAGTTGAAAGCGAAAATATAATGATTTAAAAATATGTGTGATAGGATGATAAAATAATCTAATATGAAATAGGAAGAGCACAGTTCATGTCTGATATATGCAGCATGTGCAAGTCTAACGGCATGACCCCTATTATCGTGGTATTCCCATTATCGTGGTACGTCATTACACGTGTTATTTATGATATATGACGATGATTGACGTCACAGCTCGTGAGCTATTTTTACCAGAAGGGAATCCCCAACACTGTTGGAATATAAAAGTTAAATCAACTGCATCAGTTTTCCTAAAGTATTAAAAAAAGTAAAAAATCTGTTAAAGAACAACTATTTTTAAGTTTGGACAATGTTTCTACCTCATATATATCACCATAACAAAGTTACTTCGTGTTTACATTCATCCATCTGTTGTCCCATAATTCAGACGCTGCTCCTGTTCGGATTATTCTTTACATACCGTACTTCCTATAATTGGATCATTTTTCGACTTGCCACGATAATGGGGACGCTCTATCCATAATGGAATCTTCCGACCAAATCGGAATAGTTCGCGACATCTGGTAAAAAGTGATTCACCGGAGACAATTTTGTCAATGTAAACAAAGATGATATATTACTGAATTTATAGGTCATTGAAATCGAGAACAATTATAAATGGTTGTAGCGCAGTTCACGTTTCACTGCGATATACCACGATAATGGGGGCCATGACATTACATGTAAGTGTATGAATCGTGACATACCACCTCCACCCCCAACACATTTCAATTCGTTCCCAGACAGATATGACATATGGACCGAACTTCGAAATGCTATCTAGTCATGATCCAGTCTGGATTGACAATGGCTGAACCACTCACCGTCATGAAAGCTAGACAAATGTGCAGCCGAATCGGGACTCAGCCCGGGACCTTTTCGTTCTTCCTACTTTCGGACTACCTTTCGATACTCTACCTACCAGCTGAGTTAATTGAGCTTATCTGTCATACTATCTACTTCATCAATATACACAAACCGTGATGCATATACTTTTTTGCTGAACAGCATCATACAGTAAAAAGCAACATGAATATTTGCTAGGATCAACTAGACTTCATGGGCAACATTTCTGTAAAGTTTCATGAAAATCCATTATGTAGTTTCAGAGGAGTAGTCGCTACAAATATAAGTTTACAGACAGACGACGGACGCCGCACCACGGCAAAAGCAGAGATCAGTCAAGCTGAAAATCATTGAGTTTGACAGATAGTTACTTTATTCATTCCCTGAATTATGGCATTCATTGCATTCTTTTTATCGACTTCATTAATTGATATTTTGGTATGTTTGGATACAATTATAACATATTCACTCACCATGAGGCATGATGAGCAGACAAGTGGAATTGTCCTGCCCTGGATCCTTACAGCTGGTATGGGATGTTGGAACCAGCATCTTTAATCCATCATATGAGCAAAGTTGAATTGGGACTTTACAGCGCACCAACACAAGAAAGGTTATATGGCGCCAGACAGGGATGAACATACCAGGCTCATCCTCCATTTACATCTAGATACAATATGGAGACTGGACCTAGAACCTTTTGAGCAAAGATGAGATGTCACTACAGAATAACACTCTACTCAAGAAGAGAAAGTGTCTTTATCCTATGTATATATTTAAATGGTTTTCTATGACTTGACATGTATATTATTTCTGTCAGGCATTTAAAACCTGCATTGGATAATTACACAAACATCATGTGACTGCAACATTTACATATCATCTGGTCTGCTGTGAAATGGATTTAGATAAAGAAAAAAGACGATGTCAACTACAAAACAGCTGTAAAAAAAAAAAATATAAATATCCTTTGTATGTTTAAACAATTGTGTGTGACTGATAGTATTCTGTCAGCTTTGGATGGCAGTTCACATCTGAAAGCATTGAAGTCGTTGGATAATCCCAATTGTAAATTTAAAGGGACACATGGGAATCTTGTTTTTTTATTATATAATATATACTTTTTCCATATATATGCAATTGTTCAGTCATTTATAGTAATCAAATTGACTTTGTTTTTGTATATACTAACTATTGGCAATATTGCAGCAATATTATATGTAAACCTTTGGTTGCCAATTAAAACTCAAAATTTAATTAAATTTTATGTCAGACGTGAATTGATTGATGCTAAGCAGCTTCTAGATTGCTGTGTGTTAAACACAGTTAATTTATATGGTGGTAACATTGCTCAGGGGGTTACAGAAAATATAGAATGCCATTATGGTAATATGTTACACCTTTTTTCTTTTTTTAGCTCTACTGGCCGAAGGCCAGCAGAGCTTATGGGATGCCGAGTTGTCCGTCGTCCGTCCGTCCGTCGTCCGTTGTTAACTTTTGTCTTGTTAAGACGATAGGGCCTTCATTTTTCATCCAATCTTTACCAAACTTTAACAGGTTGTTAATATCAATGAAAGCTCGGATGAGTTCGAAAACCAGCCAGATCGGCCAAGTAACAGCGGAGTTATGGCCCTTGATTTAGTTAAAAATGCTATATTGCTATATTTTGCCTCGTTAAGACGATAGGGCCTTCATTTTTCAACCTATCTTTACCAAACTTTACCACATTGTTAATATCAATGAAAGCTCAGACAAGTTCGAAAACCAGCCAGATTGGACCAGTAACACCAGAGTTATGGTCCTTGATTTAGTTGAAAATGCTATATTGCTATATTTTGCCTCGTTAAGACGATAGGGCCTTCGTTTTTCATCATATCTTTACCAAACTTTACCACATTGTTAATATCAATGAAAGCTCGGACAAGTTCGAAAACAAGCCATATCGGGCTAGTAACAGCGGAGTTATGGCCCTTGATTTAGTTAAAAATGCTATATTTTGCCTCGTTAAGACGCTAGGGGCTTTATTGTTCATTCAATCTTTACCAAACTTTATCAGATTGTTAATATCAATGAAAGCTCGGACAAGTTCGAAAACCAGCCATATCGGAATAGTAAGAGCGGAGTTATGGCCCTTGATTTAGTTAAAAATGCTATATTTTGCCTCGTTAAGACGATAGGGACTTCATTGTTCATCCGATCTTTATCAAACTTTATCAGGTTGTTAATGTCATTGAAAGCTCGAACAAGTTCGAAAACCAACCATATCGGACCAGTAACAGTGGAGTTGTGGCCCTTGATTTAGTTAAAAATGCTATAGTTTGCCTCGTTAAGACGATAGGGGCTTCATTGTTCATCTGATCTTTACCAAACTTTATCAGATTGTTAATATCAATGAAAGCTCGAGCAAGTTCGAAAACTAGCCATATCGGACCAGTAACAGCGGAGTTATGGCCCTTGATTTAGTTAAAAATGCTATAGTTTGCCTCATTAAGATGATAGGGACTTCACTGTTCATCCGATCTTTACCAAACTTTATCAGATTGTTAATTTCAATGAAAGCTTGGACAAGTTTGAAAAACAAACATATCGGACCAGTAACAGCTTAGTTATGGCCCTTGATTTAGTTCAAAATGCTATAAAACGCTATATTTTGCCTCGTTAAGACGAGAGGGCCTTCATTTTTCATCCGATCGTTACCAAACTTTTATTTTTTAATTATTTTTTTAAATTAATATATTAATTTTTTTTTTGAATATTTTTTTTTTTAATTTTTTTTTTTTTTTTGATTTTTTTTTAATTAGTATTTATTTTTTTAGCTCTATGTTGGACCAGTCGGACAAGTAACAGAGGAGTTTGGCTCTTGATTTAGTTAAAAATGCTATATTTTGCCTCGTTAATAGGGTAGGATCTTCATTTTCATCTGATCTTTACCGAACTTTAACAGATTCTTTAGTTATGGCCCTTGATTTAGTTCAAAAGCTGTTTTTTGCCCGAAACTTCCAAAAAACGTAAATGGCAGTCACTCGCTTCATTGATGTTATAAGAGCCATGTTAGCCAGTAGAGCGTCCACAGGCCCTCTTGGGCCTCTTGTTTTAATTTTTGCATAAAATGATTTAGGCTTGCTCTGTTGAGAAATAAAATCAGTTTTTGTATGTTTAAGCAATTTAATAACTTGATCTAAGAAGGCCCCAACATAGTATGTGTTTGTAGGATATACTTTAGTTAATACTTACAATTGTCATGAAAGTCTGTTCTGTCTTCTTTGTGATGGGAAATTCATGGGCAGATGTAAGTGATGAAATACATGATTGTAGAAATAACATGCTTATCCCAAATCACTATCCAATCGCAAATGCAGAACTTAAATACACACTTGCAAGATGGATAGTTTCATGTGACAGCAAGAGGTCATGACTATGTCCCACTTCCTTTATGGTCTGGCACAAATGCTAGCTGCAGACTGCTGTTATCACCTTATGAGTATCTGTCCTGGTTTCTTGCTATACTTAACTAGGGCATGCAGATGCTAAAACATAAAATACATAGCAAGTATAGGTACATGTACATTATCACTGTGTAGCATGTACATTATCACTGTGTAGGAGGTATAATGAAGAATGAGTTATTTCCATTTCTTTCTGCTGATACTGAACACAATCAATTTTAATTTAATGTCATGGCAGCCTCATTTCCGAAGAAGAGTTTGTTAGTTTTTTGTATCACTGATTAACACAGACCTTCAGTGAGATCTTTAATGTGCATATGGAGTAACCTGTTTCTTCAATACACATGATACACTGATCGATACATGATTACCTGCATACATAAAAGGTCTACATTACTTTATTATTTTAAAAGGTACTAGTATGCCATATACATTGCTTTGGCATAACTGTAACTACTGTAGACAACAATAGCTACCTCAATACAATATCGACAGCCGATGATACTGAATTGAATTGGGGTTTTAAGGCGCACCAACACATGAAAAGCTTATATGGCGCCTCACAGGCATGAACATGCCAGGCTCATCTTCCCTGTACATCGAGATAAAATATGGAAAATGGGCCTAGAACTTTCTCACCCTGAACTGCAGAGTTGCTGCAAATTCTTTCGTAGAAACTCCATTTACGCTGGAGCCACGTTATTGTTTTTCTGCCACTGCTCTTTTGATACGAGCGAGATAGCACCTGAAACAATGCAGGGATCATGATGAAGACCTTTAATGAACATGAACAAAAAATGAACATGAATTTGGTGGGATTCTACCCCTCCAAAGGGATCTTTAGTGGCCCTATTCTTTGCCCCGTGACCAAACGGAGGCCCCCGGGAACCACACGGGTCCCGATGATACTGAACACAGCTACATGTTAAATAACTGAATCCTAACCATATGTCTTCCATAGCTCAGTAGGTATAGTGCTAGTATTATGCTGACAAAAAGTCGCCCCAACTACAAATCAGTAGTTTTATTATGTACTGGTCCTTTGGGATCATCAGGCCCATTCTGTGTAGCTTTAAAGTAGAATATCGCTTTAGTCGGTGCTAGGAGGCGTGAGAGGTGTTGCATATTATAATTACCTCTCTTGAACAGACTCAATAAAACCGAGTCTGCAACTTTTCTCTCTTGTTTGTGTTTGTTGCTTCCAAAGGATCACCTTTTCAGTAATTATTTACATATAGAGATGCATAATGTTACGTTGAATAAACCACATTAAACATTGTATCATTAACAGAAAGCAATAACAGTCATTTAAAAATTATTATTCCGTGATTAAATCCATCAAAATATCTGCCATGACAGTAAAATTGACCATAATTTAAATTGAATGTGCCCGTATTGGTGTTTTAAACTGAGATAGCACAAAAAGACGATTCATAGCTATACATATATATTCAATACAGGATGACGAAAGTATACCAAGATTTCTTATAATGGCACACTTTTCAAAAAGTATGCTGTTATACCACAGGGCCGTCGATCTGCCAATTTTGCTTACCGGACGCAAAAATTCCCCCCTCCAAAAAGTATGTTTTTACCCCATTTCAGACTCAAAATTCCCCCCTGAAAAAAACAACAAAAAAACTTCTGGTACGTAAAATATTGAGTACGAACTGTATTTAATACAAATAAAACTTGTAGACCATTTAAAACTATGATTGTAATCAAAATTATGGCCACAAAATAATTCCCCCTTTCCTGTAAATGCACGCTAAAATTCCCCCACCCAAGGGTATGGGTCGCAGACCCCCAAAACAGATTGATGGCCCTGTACCAGATATCATACAAGGGGTGTGTGGCTAGCAATAAAAGTTAAAACAGTTATAAAATATCCAACTTGGTGTTAACACATATATCATGAAAACATCTCAGCTAACGTCTCAATATATGTTATGGTATATGCTCAGAACACCTAGTTGGACATTCTGTAACTAATACATGTTGTATCTCCTATTGATATCATTGAGCATGAATGTTGTTTTATTTTGCTTGTAAAATATTTTGTCAAGGAGTCTGTCTCCTCCCACAAATAACTCAAACAAACTTACTTTCTTATATTTGTGTTTCTGCTTGCCAAATATGTTTTCTCTCAACAGTTCCTACTCCCCCACCCCTCCAATAACTGAAACGTTTCTACGACAATGTATCCAACAATATTAAATATGGCCCTATTGGGCCATGTAAAAAGGTGGTGGGGTAGAACATATCATAAAACTGACATAACTTCCTTATTTTTAGGCCCATAGAAATCAGAGCGGTTTTAAATCAAAGAACAGACAAGATGCTGTTCAGCAAACCACGTTAAAAGAGAAAGAGACGCCTATTTTAGTTCCATTGACGATAAAGCATGTTGTTGACACCTACCTGCGGATTCGACCCGCTATCACGATGACAATACCTTAGGCCAATTTGACGACAATATCCACAGTAGGGGGCGGTCGAAGGCGGAGCTATGAGCAGAGCGAGTTGATACACTTTCAGAACTTTATTTTAAACGAAAAATCAAAGTATACCAGTACTGAGCGGCGTAGGTTGGTCGAAGAGGATTCTTTGACGGGGCGTGAAAGAAGCAGAATGCGTTGCATTTGTTTTGTTATATTTGTATTGTAACAAATTATCCCATTTATGTGAAGAATCCTTCCAACAGTTTTATTATGACAATTAATATTATAAAATGTGGAATGTATTGTAAACTGATTCATGTATGGGCGTGTATTACGGGAACATAGTCAGGGTTCTACATTAGATATATGTATGGGGTTGTATTACGGGATAATATTCAGGGTCAGGTTTGTATAAGTAATAGGTCGAAATATGTATTGGCTTTAATTAAGAGACAATATCCAGGGTCAGGGTTGTACATGGGCCTGTATTAAAGGTCAGATGTGTACATTATGTATAAGTATGGGCTTGTATCATGTGACAATAGTTAGAGTCAGGTTTGTACATAAGGTACATAAGGTATGTATATATGGACCTGTATTAAAGGAGAATATGTAGGGTCAGGTGTGTACATGGGCTCGTATTATGTGACAATAGTTAGAGTCCGGTTTGTACATAAGGTATATATATGGGCATGTATCAAAGGAGAATATCTAGGGTCAGGTGTGTACATTATATATATGTATGGACTTGTATTACGTGACAATAGTTAGAGTCAGGTTTGTACATAAGGTATATATATGGGCCTGTAATAAAGGAGAATATCTAGGGTCAGGTGTGTACATAAAGTATATATATGGGCTTGTATTAAAGGACAATATCCAGGGTCAGGTTTGTACATTAGGTATATGTATGGTCTTGTATTACAGGACATTAGTCAGGGTCAGGTTTGTACATAGGTAATATGTATGACCTTTAATCAAGAGACAATATCCAGGGTCAGGTTTATACATAAGTCGTATATATGGGCCTGTTTTAAAGGACAATATCCAGGGTCAGGTTTGAACGTTTGGTACATGCATTGGCTTGTATTAAGAGACAATATTCAGGGTCAGATTTATACATAAGTAGTATATATGGGCCTGTATTAAAGGACTATATCCAGGGTCAGGTTTGTACATCAGGTATATGCATGGGCTTGTATTGAGGAACAATAGTCAGGGTGAAGTGTGTACATTAGATATATGTATGGGGTTGTATTACGGGACAATATCCAGCGTCAGGTTTGTACATAAGTAATATGGATGGGCTTGTATTCTGGGACAATCTCCAGGGTCAGGTTTGTACATAACGTATATATATGGGCATGTATTAAAGGACAATATTCAGGGTCAGGTTTGTACATTAGGTACATGTATGGGCTTTTATTAAGAGACAATATCCAGGGTCAGGTTTATACATAAGTCGTATATATGGGCCTGTATTACAGGACAATATCCAGGGTCAGGTTTGTACATTAGGTATATGTATGGCTTGTATTAAGGGACATAAGTCCGGGTCCGGGTTGTACATAAGGTATATATGTACGGGCTTGTATTAAGAGACAATATCCAGGGTCAGGTTTGTTCATCAGGTATGTGTATGGGCTTTTATTAAAGGACACTATCCGGGGTCAGGTATGTACACTAGGTACATGTACGGGGTTGTATTACGGGACAATATCCAGGGTCAGGTTTCTACATAAGTGATATGTATGGGCCTGTATTAAAGGACAACATCCAGGTTCAGATATATACGTTAGGTATTTGTATGGGCGTGTATTACGGGACAATTATCAGGGTCATGTTTCTACATTAGATATATGTATGGGGTTGTACTTCGGGACAATATCCAGGGTCAGGTTTGTACATAACGTATATGTATGGGCTTGTATTATGGGACAATATCCAGGGTCATGTTGTACATAACGGATATATATGGGCCTGTATTAAAGGACAATATTCAGGGTCAGTTTTTTACATTAGGTATATGTATGGGCTTGTATTACGGGACAATATCCAGGGTCAGGTTTGTACATTAGGTATATGTATGGGCTTGTATTACGGGACAATATCCAGGGTCAGGTTTGTACATTAGGTATTTGTATGGGCTTGTATTACGGGACAATATCCAGGGTCAGGTTTGTACATTAGGTATATGTATGGGCTTGTAATACGGGACAGTATCCAGGGTCAGGTTTGTACATAATGCATATGTATGTCCTTGTATTATGGGACAATATCCAGGGTAAGGTTTGTACATAATGTATATGTATGGGCTTGTATTACGGGACAATATCCAGGGTCAGGGTAGTACATAATATATATGTATGGGCTTGTATTACGGGACAATATCCAGGGTCAGGATTGTACATAATGTATATGTATGGCCTTGTATTATGGGACAATATCCAGGGTCAGGTATGTACATTTGGTATATGTATGGGCTTGTATTACGGGACAATATCCAGGGACAGGTTTGTACATTAGGTACATGTATGGGCTTGTAATACGGGACAATATCCAGGGTCAGGTTTGTACATAATGTATATGTATGGGCTTGTATTACGGGACAATATCCAGGGTCAGGTTTGTACATAATGTATATGTATGGGTCTGTATTAAAGGACAATATTCAGGGTCAGATATGTACATAATGTATATGTATGGGCTTGTATTATGGGACAATATCCAGGGTCAGGTTTGTACATAATGTATATGTATGGGTCTGTATTAAAGGACAATATGCAGGGTCAGGTATGTACATTCGGTATATGTATAGGCTTGTATTACGGGACAATATCAAGGGTCAGGTTTGTACATTAGGTATATGTATGGGCTTGTAATACGGGACAATATCCAGGGTCAGGTTTGTACATAATGTATATGTATGGGCTTGTATTACGGGACAATATCCAGGGTCAGGTTTGTACATAATGTATATGTATGGGCTTGTATTACGGGACAATATCCAGGGTTAGGTTTGTACATTAGGTATATGTATGGGCTTGTATTACGGGACAATATCCAGGGTCAGGTTTGTACATAATGTATATGTATGGGCTTGTATTAAAGGACAATATTCAGGGTCAGGTTTGTACATTAGGTATATGTATGGGCTTGTAATACGGGACAATATCCAGGGTCAGGTTTGTACATAATGTATATGTATGGGCTTGTATTACGGGACAATATCCAGGGTCAGGTTTTTACATAATGTATATGTATGGGTCTGTATTATGGGACAATATTCAGGGTCAGGTTTTTACATAATGTATATGTATGGGCTTGTATTATGGGACAATATCCAGGGTCAGGTTTTTACATAATGTATATGTATGGGCTTGTATTATGGGACAATATCCAGGGTCAGGTTTTTACATAATGTATATGTATGGGCTTGTATTATGGGACAATATTCAGGGTCAGGTTTTTACATAATGTATATGTATGGGCTTGTATTATGGGACAATATCCAGGGTCAGGTATGTACAATAGGTATATGGACGGGCTTGTATTACGGGACAATATCCAGGGTCAGGTTTGTACATAATGTATGTCACAAAATGTCACGGGTAGAGCGTACTGGTCGTATATAGCTCTTGTATCGGTTACACCCAAAATCTATTGTTCGAGTTGAAACAATTTCACCATATTCATGATCTATTCATGTAACACGTAAAAGCGTGCACATTTTAAGTGGCCGCCAGAGAGGCCGTGTCATAAGTTTAGTTTTGTGCTAATGCATGCAAACGTATAGGTAAATTTTCCTTAAACGGCAAAATTGTATAAGGGGCCTCTCGTGTTGATTCAATACTGTAGATTTAGCCACGTTTGTCACGGACTGAACGGGGGAAATAATGATTTGGGCGTAATGTTTGCTATAAATGCCATTGTCTTCTAGCTATCGCCGGGATAATCGATAGTACTTTGTTGGAACAGAGATTGGACGGCAAATTTCACAGGCAACATGTGGTTAGTAGTTTTATCAAACTTTTATCGTATATTTGTATTCAGTGGGCGGCGCCATCTTGTTTGGCGGTTACGACATCCGGTTAGCATTGATGTTTCTCAAACATAACTTTAGACTAGCATATGATTTTGAAGTTACTTTATTAGATGTAATTATTGTAATTGATCATTAATTGTAAAACAATATTAATTTGATAACAGTGGATATTAGGTGCATTAGTTAACGTTGGCGTATAACTCGGTGATTGTAATACACGATTGTCAACATTAGTTAACAATGAGATGAGTGACAAGAATAAATGCGTGCATGCATAACTCAGTGAGTGTAATATATGAGTAATTTGATCATGTTTATATTACATGTATTAAGGGCATTGATTAACAGCGACGTACATAGCGTATACATGGCGTTGTAGAATATGTATACATTGCTACTAATCATTAGTACAGCTTACATATATTGATTGAATAATGATTTGTTTGGGTAATGATAATTATGCAAGATTGTTATGTTTGTCAACCGACATCTAAAACGTATGTATAATTACAGCCTAAGCCATCCAGGGTTGGAAATAAGCCATCCAGGATATAAGCCATCCAGGATATAAGCCATCCAGGGTTGGAGTAAGCCATCTAGGTTTGGATATCCAGGAGTGGAGCTAAGCTTCCACGACTAACGTTACAAGCGGTGGAGACGGTCCCCGTACCTGCGCAGCCAGGTTTTACTAACGACAACCCCCGGGACACAAGGTGGGCCCGTTACCAGTCCTCACTGGAGGAATATCATTCACAATCTCAGTGGAGATTAACTATCATTGCATCGCGTCATCAACCCTTACAGAAGGCATTTGATGACAATCATCCATTGAATTCGCGCATCATCATCTTCATGAGCTCTCGCGCATCACAGTTATCGCGCTAGATCAACATTGTTATAGCTTTAACAACACTTTAGTGTCTTAGACATTCAGTATTTATAACAATACTAAGAACGTCTTAAACGTTCAGGAGAACATTCTTTTCATAGTTCATTTGTGTATTCGCTTGTTTTTTTAGATAATTGTATATATATTAAACATATTTTAAAAGTTGCATTAAACTTATGTAAATGCATTCACCGTCATTGATTCTTTCCTGAGTTAGCCCAACCACTAAGGTCATCCTGTGACAACTGGTGTCAGAAGTAGTGGGATTTTGGGCGACTACGGAGGGAAAGAATCAATAAGTGATCTTTATTATGATATACTAAATCTCTACTTATTATTTTAGAATTGTGTACCACCCTCTGATCCATCAAGGCGACTGTCGACGATCACGGCCACAGCTTGGAAGACAAGTCAAGACACGACAAGGGTAGGGTGAGTCCAAACTGTTGTTTTGTCCGTTCTTTCCTTGGCGCGAGGTCGCAGTGGTCTACACGAGTGGGTCTGAGGCACTTTTGCTCAATAATTTGGGTGTTTGTTTTACCTCCCTTGATATACACATAGTATCCAATTAGGTTGGCGAACAAGACGTTCTACTCATGTTGTGACACTCGAGTATACTTTTATTAATGGGAGAAGTAAATATACATGTACATGTTATACACATTTTGATGATGGTTTAAGGTTTATGTCCAATATCAAATTAAGATATTTTATGTAGTGTATATGTTTTGTGGAAGCTAGATACTATCTATACATAACCGTTAGTAGTTAGCGCTAGTACAAATGTGTATGTAACTTGTCCTATGATGATGCCCAGGTATTTACTGAGGACACAGTGACTTACCATTAGTAGTTAAGTGAGTAGAATTATTAGTGACGTGTGTATTGTAATTATTGTAGTTAGTAGTCCACAATGTCCATAGACATGACGTCCATAAAGGATCTTACGGAAATGGGAAAGGAGTTGGGGTATGCTGGAGAGGAGCTTAGAAACTTTGTTAAAGACGAACAGGCTAGGGAAAGGGAATTTAGACTTAAGGAAAGAGAATTAGCAAAGCAGGAAAGAGATGAAGAAAGTAGACTAGTTAAAGATAAGCTAGAAGTAGAAAGTAGAATAGCTAAAGAGAAGCGAGATGAAGAAAGTAGACTAGCCACAGAGAAGGTAGAATTAGAAAGTAGACTAGCCACAGAGAAGCTAGAATTAGAAGCTAGGTTAGCTAAAGAGAAGCGAGATGATGATAAAGAGAAGGTAGAATTAGAAAGTAGAATAGTAAAGGAGAAGCAAGAGTTAGAACATGAGAGGTTCGAAACAGATGGTAGACTAGCTAAGGCTAAGATGATAATGGAAAGGGAGCAAAAAGAGTTTGAGCATAAGTTAGCTTTAGAGTTGGAAGCAGCTAAGACACATAGTAAGGAAAGTAAAACTGAAGGGAAAGATAGTTATTCTGGGAAGTTAAAAGGTTCGAAGTTACCATACTTTGATGCTGACAAAGATAACATGGACAGTTACTTGTTACGGTTCGAGCGTTATGCTGAGTTACAGGAATGGACCAAAGATAAGTGGGCAGTTCATTTAAGTGCGTTATTGAGAGGCAAGGCCTTAGATGTATTTTCTAGATTACCTAGTTTAGATGCTCTTGACTATGACAAGTTAAAGGATGCTCTTTTAAAGAGATTTGAGTTAACTGAAGAAGGTTTTAGAAAGCGGTTTAGAGCTTGCTTGCCTGAGAAAGGCGAGTCATTTATTCAGTTCATTAGTAGATCTAGAAATTACTTAGATAGGTGGTTAGAGTTAGGGAAGGTAGCGCAGACTTATCAGGGCCTCATAGATTTCTTGTTGCGGGACCAGCTATTCAATGTTTGTAGTAGAGATCTGTTCTTATTTCTGAAAGAAAGAAAATTAGCTAGTGTAGGAGAAATGGCAACACAAGCAGATCAGTTTGCCGAGGCTAGAGGTGGAGCTCATAATGTAGTGTCGAAAGACAGAACTTTTAGAGATAGGCAAGGGGACGATCATAAACAGAAAGGCCAGAGTGGAAACTATAGAGGTGGAGGAAGTTCGATGGGTGCTAGAGGAGGTAGCAATAGTGGTAACATAGGTAGACCTTTTATTCGTTGTCGTCACTGTAATGGGAATCATGCTTCACATGAGTGTAGGAAAGCGGTGAAAGTGTCCGCTGTCGTAGACAATTTCAGTGAAAATAGTAGAGTGGACAACAATGTAGGGAATCAGAACCAAGGTTTTAACAACCCATGGAATTTCGGTAGAGGTCGAGGTGGTCAAAACCGAGGTAGAGGTAGAGGCAGAGGTAGTAATAGTCCGGTTATTAAAACCGAGAGTAGTAGCTGTTGTGTTAAATCGGATGGTGTAATGACGAAGATCGGAACATGTCTCTTTCCGTATGCAAATCTTCCAACGGCAGATGGTAGAGTGAATGGCACGGACGTAATTGTAATGAGGGATACAGGTTGTACAGGTGTGGTAGTTAGGCGTAGTTTAGTTACGGATGACCAGTTGGTAGGTAAACAGTCACCGTGTATGTTGCTAAATAAGTCGGTAGAGCACGTGCCAATAGCGAGAATAGATGTAGATACACCTTTCTTTAAAGGGACTACAGAGGCACTATGTATGGATGACCCGATGTATGATTTAACGATAGGGAACATAGATGGTTCAGCACTTCCGGTAATGTCCGATTTTAGAAGTAGCATAAGTAATGCCGTAGAGACTAGAGCGCAGGTTCAGAAGCAAGCTCAGGCTTATAGAAAATTAAAGGTTCCTGCAGCCGTAGGTGACATATCTAAAGCGGAGTTTATAGAAGCACAAACTCAAGACGAGTCATTAGGTCCTTGTAAAGTGAAGGCCAAGGACGGTGTAGTGAAGAAGTGTAAAGGGTCCGGTAGTTGTAAGTTTGTACATAAGAATAGGTTATTGTACAGAGAATTTGAAGATAGTGGTAGTAGACAGTTTCACCAATTAGTGGTACCTACCCAGTATAGAACGACAGTGCTTAAGGTAGCTCATGAGTCGATTATGGGAGGTCATTTAGGCGTAAAGAAAACGTCAGATAGAGTATTGGCAGAATTTTATTGGCCAGGCGTTAGTGGAGATGTAACTAGGTATTGTAGGTCCTGCGATGTATGCCAAAGGACAGTACCAAAAGGTCGAGTGACCAAAGTACATTTAGGTCAGATGCCACTGATAGATACACCATTTAAGCGGGTAGCCGTAGACATAGTTGGACCAATTTTTCCAGTGTCGGATAGGAAAAATAGGTACATTTTGACCATGGTAGACTATGCAACTAGGTATCCGGAGGCAGTAGCATTGCCCTCAATTGAAACTGAGAGAGTAGCTGAGGCATTAGTTGATATGTTCAGTAGGCTAGGTGTACCAGAGGAAATGCTGACTGATTGTGGGTCACAGTTTACGTCAGAACTTATGGCTGAAGTAAGCAGGTTATTGTCTTTGCGTCAAATCATGACAACACCATATCACCCTATGTGTAACGGGTTAGTCGAACGATTTAACGGGACGTTAAAGCAAATGTTACGGCGTATGTGTACCGAGAGACCCAAAGATTGGGACAAGTATCTCAATGCTTTATTGTTTGCATTTAGAGAGGTACCACAAGAGAGTTTAGGATTCTCTCCGTTTGAGTTATTGTACGGTAGGTCAGTTAGAGGTCCCATGAGGATTCTTAGAGAGATGTGGGCAGGTGAAGTAGATAGTGATGAGGTTAAGACTACATATCAGTATGTTTTAGATCTGAAGGAGAAACTAGAGGAGACTTGTAAGATAGCTCAAAGTCAGTTAGTTAAGGCAAGTACCAAGTATAAACGCTACTATGACCAGAAAGCTAGAGCTAGGAAGTTTAAGATAGATGACCAGGTGTTACTGTTACTCCCGACCGACAATAACAAGTTGTTATTACAATGGAAAGGTCCGTTTTACGTTAGAGGGATAGTGAACACTATGGATTACCGTATCGAGATAAACGGAAAGTTAAAGACCTTTCATGCGAATATGCTGAAAGAGTATATAAGTAGAACCGATAATGGGCAACAAGGGGTGTTAACCGTAGTTAATGTTGCAGTTATTGAGGATAGTGAGGAAGACAGTAGTGAGGACACTAGTCCCATGTATTTTCCCACTAGTGTAGGTAGGGAGAGAGCAGCCGATGTAGACATATCGGGCATGCTTAGTGTAGCAGAGAAACGAGAGGTAAGTCGTTTAGACTCTGAGTGTAGTACTGTTCGGTCCGATAAGTCGAGACCAACAGATGTAGTGCAGTGTAGCTTTAAGCACACGTTAGCAAATCCGATTAGGGAATCGAGAGACCCTACTCCATTTCGCAAACAGTATACTGGTAATGCGATGGATGCAATGTGTAAGGTTGGAGTTCTTGTAGTGACAGGAAGTAGTGTTATTAGTAACGGTAAAGTCGGTGTAATAGACCGTGGAAAGGACAATATTGGGGCAGACTATTTAAGTCGCCGCACATAATGACCGGTTTAATATAATAGTGTATTGCAGTGTATTGTACAATAGTAGTATATGTTACGACAGGGTAGTGTACAATTGTAGAATAGTGTTCAAATTGTAATTACATATTATAGTTGGGTTATAACTGCAGTGGATGTTTTCCGGAAGACGGTCGTTGTACTGGCTGAAGGTTGCATCCCTCGGTAGTAATATTTATATACTCAAGCGATTGAGCGATCAGCTTGTACGTTTTGTCGCTCATTTGCTCAGAAGAATTAATAGTTTCTTAACGTGTAAATATTAATTATCATTTTGTTGAATTTTAAAAGTGTAGCACTTTCTTTAAGTGGGGAGATGTTGTCACAAAATGTCACGGGTAGAGCGTACTGGTCGTATATAGCTCTTGTATCGGTTACACCCAAAATCTATTGTTCGAGTTGAAACAATTTCACCATATTCATGATCTATTCATGTAACACGTAAAAGCGTGCACATTTTAAGTGGCCGCCAGAGAGGCCGTGTCATAAGTTTAGTTTTGTGCTAATGCATGCAAACGTATAGGTAAATTTTCCTTAAACGGCAAAATTGTATAAGGGGCCTCTCGTGTTGATTCAATACTGTAGATTTAGCCACGTTTGTCACGGACTGAACGGGGGAAATAATGATTTGGGCGTAATGTTTGCTATAAATGCCATTGTCTTCTAGCTATCGCCGGGATAATCGATAGTACTTTGTTGGAACAGAGATTGGACGGCAAATTTCACAGGCAACATGTGGTTAGTAGTTTTATCAAACTTTTATCGTATATTTGTATTCAGTGGGCGGCGCCATCTTGTTTGGCGGTTACGACATCCGGTTAGCATTGATGTTTCTCAAACATAACTTTAGACTAGCATATGATTTTGAAGTTACTTTATTAGATGTAATTATTGTAATTGATCATTAATTGTAAAACAATATTAATTTGATAACAGTGGATATTAGGTGCATTAGTTAACGTTGGCGTATAACTCGGTGATTGTAATACACGATTGTCAACATTAGTTAACAATGAGATGAGTGACAAGAATAAATGCGTGCATGCATAACTCAGTGAGTGTAATATATGAGTAATTTGATCATGTTTATATTACATGTATTAAGGGCATTGATTAACAGCGACGTACATAGCGTATACATGGCGTTGTAGAATATGTATACATTGCTACTAATCATTAGTACAGCTTACATATATTGATTGAATAATGATTTGTTTGGGTAATGATAATTATGCAAGATTGTTATGTTTGTCAACCGACATCTAAAACGTATGTATAATTACAGCCTAAGCCATCCAGGGTTGGAAATAAGCCATCCAGGATATAAGCCATCCAGGGTTGGAGTAAGCCATCTAGGTTTGGATATCCAGGAGTGGAGCTAAGCTTCCACGACTAACGTTACAAGCGGTGGAGACGGTCCCCGTACCTGCGCAGCCAGGTTTTACTAACGACAACCCCCGGGACACAAGGTGGGCCCGTTACCAGTCCTCACTGGAGGAATATCATTCACAATCTCAGTGGAGATTAACTATCATTGCATCGCGTCATCAACCCTTACAGAAGGCATTTGATGACAATCATCCATTGAATTCGCGCATCATCATCTTCATGAGCTCTCGCGCATCACAGTTATCGCGCTAGATCAACATTGTTATAGCTTTAACAACACTTTAGTGTCTTAGACATTCAGTATTTATAACAATACTAAGAACGTCTTAAACGTTCAGGAGAACATTCTTTTCATAGTTCATTTGTGTATTCGCTTGTTTTTTTAGATAATTGTATATATATTAAACATATTTTAAAAGTTGCATTAAACTTATGTAAATGCATTCACCGTCATTGATTCTTTCCTGAGTTAGCCCAACCACTAAGGTCATCCTGTGACAATGTATATGTATGGCCTTGTATTATGGGACAATATCCAGGGTCAGGTATGTACATTAGGTATATGTATGGGCTTGTATTACGGGACAATATCCAGGGTCAGGTTTGTACATAATGTAAATGTATGGCCTTGTATTATGGGACAATATCCAGGGTCAGGTTTGTACATAATGTATATGTATGGGTCTGTATTAAAGGACAATATTCAGGGTCAGGTATGCACATAATATATATGTATGGGCTTGTATTATGGGACAATATCCAGGGTCAGGTTTGTACATAATGTATATGTATGGGTCTGTATTAAAGGACAATATTCAGGGTCAGGTATGTACATTAGGTATATGTATGGGCTTGTATTACGGGACAATATCCAGGGTCAGGTTTGTACATTAGGTATATGTATGGGCTTGTATTACGGGACAATATCCAGGGTCAGGTTGTTTGTACATTAGGTATATGTATGGGCTTGTATTACGGGACAATATCCAGGGTCAGGTTTGTACATAATGTATATGTATGGGCTTGTATTACGGGACAATATCCAGGGTCAGGTGTGTACATAATGTATATGTATGGGCTTGTATTATGGGACAATGTCCAGGGTCAGGTTTTTACATAATGTATATGTATGGGCTTGTATTATGGGACAATATCCAGGGTCAGGTTTGTACATAATGTATATGTATGGGTCTGTATTTAAGGACAATATTCAGGGTCAGGTATGTACATTAGGTATATGTTTGGGCTTGTATTACGGGACAATATCCAGGGTCAGGTTTGTACATTAGGTATATGTATGGGCTTGTATTACGGGACAATACCCAGGGTCAGGATTGTACATAATGTATATGTATGGCCTTGTATTATGGGACAATATCCAGGGTCAGGTATGTACATTTGGTATATGTATGGGCTTGTATTACGGGACAATATCCAGGGTCAGGTTTGTACATTACGTATATGTATGGGCTTGTATTACGGGACAATGTCCAGGGTCAGGTTTGTACATTAGGTATATGTATGGGCTTGTATTACGGGACAATATCCAGGGTCAGGTTTGTACATAATGTATATGTATGGGCTTGTATTATGGGACAATATCCAGGGTCAGGTTTTTACATAATGTATATGTATGGGCTTGTATTATGGGACAATATCCAGGGTCAGGTTTGTACATAATGTATATGTATGGGTCTGTATTTAAGGACAATATTCAGGGTCAGGTATGTACATTAGGTATATGTTTGGGCTTGTATTACGGGACAATATCCAGGGTCAGGTATGTACATTAGGTATATGTATGGGCTTGTATTACGGGACAATACCCAGGGTCAGGATTGTACATAATGTATATGTATGGCCTTGTATTATGGGACAATATCCAGGGTCAGGTATGTACATTTGGTATATGTATGGGCTTGTATTACGGGACAATGTCCAGGGTCAGGTTTGTACATTACGTATATGTATGGGCTTGTATTACGGGACAATGTCCAGGGTCAGGTTTGTACATTAGGTATATGTATGGGCTTGTATTACGGGACAATATCCAGGGTCAGGTTTGTACATAATATATATGTATGGGCTTGTATTATGGGACAATATCCAGGGTCAGGTTTTTACATAATGTATATGTATGGGCTTGTATTATGGGACAATATCCAGGGTCAGGTTTGTACATAATGTATATGTATGGGTCTGTATTTAAGGACAATTTTCAGGGTCAGGTATGTACATTAGGTATATGTTTGGGCTTGTATTACGGGATAATATCTAGGGTCAGGTTTGTACATTAGGTATATGTATGGGCTTGTATTACGGGACAATATCCAGGGTCAGGATTGTACATAATGTATATGTATGGCCTTGTATTATGGGACAATATCCAGGGTCAGGTATGTACATTTGGTATCTGTATGGGCTTGTATTACGGGACAATATCCAGGGTCAGGTTTGTACATTACGTATATGTATGGGCTTGTATTACGGGACAATGTCTAGGGTCAGGTTTGTACATTAGGTATATGTATGGGCTTGTATTACGGGACAATATCCAGGGTCAGGTTTGTACATAATGTATATGTATGGGCTTGTATTATGGGACAATATCCAGGGTCAGGTTTTTACATAATGTATATGTATGGGCTTGTATTATGGGACAATATCCAGGGTCAGGTTTGTACATACTGTATATGTATGGGTCTGTATTAAAGGACAATATTCAGGGTCAGGTATGTACATTAGGTATATGTATGGGCTTGTATTACGGGACAATATCCAGGGTCAGGTTTGTACATTAGGTATATGTATGGGCTTGTATTACGGGACAATATTCAGGGTCAGGTTTTTACATAATGTATATGTATGGGCTTGTATTATGGGACAATATCCAGGGTCAGGTTTTTACATAATGTATATGTATGGGCTTGTATTATGGGACAATATCCAGGGTCAGGTTTTTACATAATGTATATGTATGGGCTTGTATTATGGGACAATATTCAGGGTCAGGTTTTTACATAATGTATATGTATGGGCTTGTATTATGGGACAATATCCAGGGTCAGGTATGTACAATAGGTATATGGACGGGCTTGTATTACGGGACAATATCCAGGGTCAGGTTTGTACATAATGTATATGTATGGCCTTGTATTATGGGACAATATCCAGGGTCAGGTATGTACATTAGGTATATGTATGGGCTTGTATTACGGGACAATATCCAGGGTCAGGTTTGTACATAATGTAAATGTATGGCCTTGTATTATGGGACAATATCCAGGGTCAGGTTTGTACATAATGTATATGTATGGGTCTGTATTAAAGGACAATATTCAGGGTCAGGTATGCACATAATATATATGTATGGGCTTGTATTATGGGACAATATCCAGGGTCAGGTTTGTACATAATGTATATGTATGGGTCTGTATTAAAGGACAATATTCAGGGTCAGGTATGTACATTAGGTATATGTATGGGCTTGTATTACGGGACAATATCCAGGGTCAGGTTTGTACATTAGGTATATGTATGGGCTTGTATTACGGGACAATATCCAGGGTCAGGTTGTTTGTACATTAGGTATATGTATGGGCTTGTATTACGGGACAATATCCAGGGTCAGGTTTGTACATAATGTATATGTATGGGCTTGTATTACGGGACAATATCCAGGGTCAGGTGTGTACATAATGTATATGTATGGGCTTGTATTATGGGACAATATCCAGGGTCAGGTTTTTACATAATGTATATGTATGGGCTTGTATTATGGGACAATATCCAGGGTCAGGTTTGTACATAATGTATATGTATGGGTCTGTATTTAAGGACAATATTCAGGGTCAGGTATGTACATTAGGTATATGTTTGGGCTTGTATTACGGGACAATATCCAGGGTCAGGTTTGTACATTAGGTATATGTATGGGCTTGTATTACGGGACAATACCCAGGGTCAGGATTGTACATAATGTATATGTATGGCCTTGTATTATGGGACAATATCCAGGGTCAGGTATGTACATTTGGTATATGTATGGGCTTGTATTACGGGACAATATCCAGGGTCAGGTTTGTACATTACGTATATGTATGGGCTTGTATTACGGGACAATGTCCAGGGTCAGGTTTGTACATTAGGTATATGTATGGGCTTGTATTACGGGACAATATCCAGGGTCAGGTTTGTACATAATGTATATGTATGGGCTTGTATTATGGGACAATATCCAGGGTCAGGTTTTTACATAATGTATATGTATGGGCTTGTATTATGGGACAATATCCAGGGTCAGGTTTGTACATAATGTATATGTATGGGTCTGTATTTAAGGACAATATTCAGGGTCAGGTATGTACATTAGGTATATGTTTGGGCTTGTATTACGGGACAATATCCAGGGTCAGGTATGTACATTAGGTATATGTATGGGCTTGTATTACGGGACAATACCCAGGGTCAGGATTGTACATAATGTATATGTATGGCCTTGTATTATGGGACAATATCCAGGGTCAGGTATGTACATTTGGTATATGTATGGGCTTGTATTACGGGACAATGTCCAGGGTCAGGTTTGTACATTACGTATATGTATGGGCTTGTATTACGGGACAATGTCCAGGGTCAGGTTTGTACATTAGGTATATGTATGGGCTTGTATTACGGGACAATATCCAGGGTCAGGTTTGTACATAATATATATGTATGGGCTTGTATTATGGGACAATATCCAGGGTCAGGTTTTTACATAATGTATATGTATGGGCTTGTATTATGGGACAATATCCAGGGTCAGGTTTGTACATAATGTATATGTATGGGTCTGTATTTAAGGACAATTTTCAGGGTCAGGTATGTACATTAGGTATATGTTTGGGCTTGTATTACGGGACAATATCTAGGGTCAGGTTTGTACATTAGGTATATGTATGGGCTTGTATTACGGGACAATATCCAGGGTCAGGATTGTACATAATGTATATGTATGGCCTTGTATTATGGGACAATATCCAGGGTCAGGTATGTACATTTGGTATCTGTATGGGCTTGTATTACGGGACAATATCCAGGGTCAGGTTTGTACATTACGTATATGTATGGGCTTGTATTACGGGACAATGTCTAGGGTCAGGTTTGTACATTAGGTATATGTATGGGCTTGTATTACGGGACAATATCCAGGGTCAGGTTTGTACATAATGTATATGTATGGGCTTGTATTATGGGACAATATCCAGGGTCAGGTTTTTACATAATGTATATGTATGGGCTTGTATTATGGGACAATATCCAGGGTCAGGTTTGTACATACTGTATATGTATGGGTCTGTATTAAAGGACAATATTCAGGGTCAGGTATGTACATTAGGTATATGTATGGGCTTGTATTACGGGACAATATCCAGGGTCAGGTTTGTACATTAGGTATATGTATGGGCTTGTATTACGGGACAATATCCAGGGTCAGGTTTGTACATAATGTATATGTATGGGCTTGTATTACGGGACAATATCCAGGGTCAGGTTTGTACATTAGGTATATGTATGGGCTTGTATTACGGGACAATATCCAGGGTCAGGTTTGTACATTAGGTATATGTATGGGCTTGTATTACGGGACAGTATCCAAGGTCAGGTTTGTACATAATGTATATGTATGGGCTTGTATTATGGGACAATATCCAGGGTCAGGTTTCTACATGGGCCTGTATTAAAGGACAATATCCAGGGTCAGTTTTTTACATTAGGTATATGTATGGGTTTGTATTAAGGGACACTATCCATGGACAGGTATGTACATTAGGTATATATATGGACTTTTATTAAAGGACAATATCCAGGGTCAGGTATGTACATTAGGTACATGTACGGGGTTGTATTACGGGGCAATATCCAGGGTGAGGTTTGTACATAACGTATATATATGGGCCTGTATTAAAGGACAGTATTCAGGGTCAGGTATGTACATTAGATATATATATAGGCTTTTATTAAAGGACAATATCTAGGGTCAGATATGTACATTATATATATGTATGGGGTTGTATTTCGGGACAATATCCAGGGTCAGGTTTGTACATAACGTATATATAGGGGCCTGTATTAAAGGACAATATTCAGGGTTAGTTTTTTTACATTAGGTATATGTATGGGCTTTTATTAAAGGACAATATCCAGGGTCAGGTATGTACATTAGGTATATGTACGGGGTTGTATTACGGGACAATATCCAGGGTCAGGTTTCTACATAAGTCGTATTAAAGGACAATATATGTACGTTAGGTATTTGTATGGGCTTGTATTACGGGACAATAATCAGGGTCAGGTTTCTACATTAGGTATATGTATGGGGTTGTATTTCGGGACAATATCCAGGGTCAGGTTTGTACATAACGTATATGTATTACATGTACGGGGTTGTATTATGGGACAATATCCAGGGTCAGGTTTCTACATAAGTCATATATATGGGCCTGTATTAAAGGACAATATC
>JAWPHD010020809.1:0-30419 GCA_037043455.1 Cyrtodaria siliqua | reverse complement strand
GATCCAAATTATATCATTAATCTGCCAGTTACTAGTGATGGGCAATCGGTTGAAACTTACAATGAATAATTGGTTACCATTGATTGGATGTAACCAATCAATCATCAGTTATAATCGTTTAGTCAATATGAAGTATAACATGTGCATTTTAATCTGTGTTTTAGGCCTTGAACTTAGAAAATTTCTATTAAAGTATGTATTCTTTCCTGTCTTGTTTCTTATGGCATTATTATTTTTATTTTAAACAATAAAATAATTCCAGCTGATATGCATTTTAGTTATGTTTATTTATGATATTAAATTGTGTGCATTTTCACCAGAGTACAAGTGTATTTTCTGACTGTTGTCTCCTGGCTGGATTATCATGAATATTTATTTCTATTTTTAACATTAATGCGCAGTCTTTCATATACACAGAGAAGAGAGACCACTGTATGTCATTCTACGATAAAATACAGCTGTTCCATTAATTCCCCGCTTATATTTCATCCGTTGGAAGCGCCACGTTATATGACATTACTTGGTAAATATACGTCACGAAGACAAACTCAACAGTAATTTTAATTAAATGTTAATAACAACAAACTTGCCATACTCCCAAACCTTGCACACACCCGATATAAACCCATCATATGCATCAGTACATATAATATTAATAAGCATCTTGAACAAGCTGAGAACGTTTGACATCTTATATTACATCTTATATTTTCATTACAATTTACTGTTATTATGCTAATCAGAATTAGGCTTTTGTTATGTTTCATTATGTTTTTCTTTTACGGTAATTATAATGCCATCTTTGTGGCCCATGATTGGTAAATAAAGTTATTCATTCTTGGTCTATTTTTAGAACAGGTTAAACTAATGTCTGTACTTTCCGCATTATTGTCGTCATCATATGTGTGTGGGTTTGAGTAGGTAGACACTTAATATATAAAAAAAAATAGCAAATAAAAGCGCGTAGATAATCACGATACGGCCGCTAAAATGGCAGACGAACCCAAAATGAAACATAACGCAGCCTGGTTAAATGGACACATGGCAATCTTGAATTTTTGAAAACTCACGGCGTCCCGTTAGTTTTCCTAAATAACATGCATAATAGTATAAACCAAATTAATTTTGTATATATTACTGACTTTTGATAATACTGCGCCAATAATATATTTCAACATTTGGTAAATTGAAAACACAGCGTTTTATTTAATGATATTGTAACAACACAACACAACACACACGTGACAAAGTTTGTATAGTTTATTAAGATGTATATCCAAGTGATCGTATAGTTTTTATTAACAAGTAATCGTTGATGTAAGCAAGTTCAGTTCAAATATAATGTTAATCAGTTACTTAAACCCCTACTTAATGAGGAAACAAAAGCATCCTACGTCTTTTGATAACTAAAGTTCAAATATCATTCATGTCCTGGTATACAGGATGGTGTCACTTAACCACTTATGAACATGTATAATTCAATGGCTAGATTCTACTAGTTATAGAAATATAATATCAGCGTTAGTAAAATACCCATAAACGAGAAATGATGATGTATAAGTCCATGCATGACTCTGTTACAATATACAAGCCGGTTTAAAGTCAAAATGTTCCTTGATAAATAAGTAGAGATGCCAATATTGATGCTTGATAAAAACATCAAGATTGCCGTGCGTCCCTTTAACTTCCTTTTTTTGCTGACCAATCAACCGAACAAGATGTCTTATCAACTAATAATGCATGTCTATCTGACATCACATGGTCTATTCATCAAAATGCATGTCCAAAATATATGACCCCTATATTAACACAAAAAATCCGTGGATTCACATGTCCCGCCTAACGGGGGCTGGACTTAAATATAAAAAGGTCAATGATGCTAAAATGAAAGTTTGTAAACATTTTAGTAACTAAAAACAATCGAGTTTGCCGTTTGATGAGATGACATTTAAGTGCATTTGTTTAAAAACGAAATGCCATTCTATTAAAAACAAGAGGCCCAAGAGGGCCTGTGGATGCTCTACTGGCTAAAACGGCTCTTATATCAAGGGTTGTCGACATAAAATTCCCATCAGTAGTTTTTTTAAAACATTCCAAAAACAACAGGGATAAGATGACCTTAGATCGCTCACCTGGTAATCATGGGTAATAAGTCTGCTGTGTCTAGTCTGGCATGGGCATTTTTTAATTTGTCCCACTTTCTTCTTTGAATGAAATTTCATAAAAATGGGTGGGTGGGGTGGGGGGGGGGGAACATTCTAAACAAATATGGTAAAGATCAGATAAAAATGAAGTAACTACAGATTTAACAAAGGAAAATACAATAATAGCATTTTGTCAACAAATCAAGGACCATAACCTGTCGTTACTAACTAGATCTAGCTGTAAAAATGTCAAAGTGCCATAACTCCGTAACTCCGTCATAAATCAGCAAACTGGGCGATATGCACAATAAGACATCTTACCGATGCTTCCTGCCAAGTTTCGACGAAATCCAACAAGGCGTTTAGGAGGAGTAGCGCCGACAAGAAATTAAAAACAAAATGTCATGGGGCCGCAACTCCATCAAAAATCAACGAACCAGAAAAAAAATGCAATAGGCACAGCAATGCTTCCTGCTAACATGTCGTTAACACACAAAAAAAAAATGAAATAAGAAAATTAAAAAAAAAAAAATAATTATATTAAAAAAAAGAAATAAAAAAATTAATAGAAATATATAAAGAAAATATAAAAAAATAAATAATTAAAACAAAAAAAAATTACATAGGAAATTAAAAAAATATATACCTATTAAAAAATAAAATATAAAAAAGCAAATAAATACTAATAATAATAAAAAAAAGGCAAAACATCTGGTAAAGATCAGATGAAAAATGAAAGCCCTATCGTATTAACGAGGCAAAATATAGCATTTTTAACTAAATCAAGGGTCATAACTCTGCTGCTATTGGTCCGATCTGGCTGGTTTTCGAACTTGTGCGAGCTTTCATTGATATTAACAATCTGGTAAAGTTTGGTAAAGATCGGAGGAAAAATGAAGGCCTTTGGCCAGAAGAGCTAAAAATCATCAGCTCCAAAAAGTAGGTCAAGGTCATAGATGAAATCCAGGCATCCAAAAAAAGATGCACTAACATAAACACAACTATGTCAAAATACAATATGTTTTCTTCCAAAGATTAAGCTATAAATTAGGTTTAAAACATCTAGTGCATAATTCTAGTTCATGAGAAAGTGATGTAAATGTAACAATTAAAATTATCTGCCCTTTGCTTGGATGGTGAAGGTCACATCCACATTTGCTTTGTCACGTTGCAATGTACCACTCAAGATACAACTATAAGCAAATTTTGAAAGTTCTTAGTGCATACAGTTTGTGAAAAAGTGACCTAAATGCCAAAGTTGAAGGTAACAATTATAAGGTTATCTTCCCTTGCTTGGAGGGTCAAGGTCACTTCCACATTTGCTTTGTCATGTCGCGATGTACCACTCAAGATACAACTATAAGCAAAGTTTTAAAGGTCTAGTGTATACAGTTTGTGAAAAAGTGACCTAAACGCAAAAGTTGAACCTAAAAATTAGTAAGTTATCTGCCCTTTGCTTGGAGAGTCAAGGTCACTTCCACATTTGCTTTGTAACCTTGCGATGTATACCACCCATGATGCAACTATAAGCAAAGTTTGAAAGGTCTAGTGCATACAGTTTGTGGGAAAATGACCTAAACGCAAAACTTGAATGTTGATGCCGCCGCCGCCGGAAAAGCAACACCTATTTCTCTTTTTTCTTCGAAAAGGCGAGACAAAAAGTGCACTTACTTTTCTACACAGATGCATGCTAAATGCAAATACAAAGTCAACCCTTAAACAATTTATAATCATTGTATCACACACAAAGAGTTGCTAGTTGGGACATGTTATCTCTGTAAAGAGGCACTAAAGAGAATAAATAAGTCGCTTTATTGTAATTGTTTGTGAAGTAGATGTTAAGTGGATGTTAAGTTTTTCGTGTCTCACTAATTCCTATTGTTTTGAAGTGGCTGTAAATTATTTAAATGCACTATGGTAACTATGGTTGGGTTATTTTGATTTTGCAACAGTTTCAGTTTCACGTTCAGTTTCCGTTTTCTTTTTCTTTTTCTCATTTTTCCTGTTTGTGAAGTGGCAGTAAAGTGTTCAAGTGCTTGCACGAACCCACCATTGTCTCATATACCGTTTTAAGTGGCCTCTACAGGTTATTTTTATTTTGAAACAATTGTAGATCATGTCATTTCCTATATCATTAATTACTAGCAAATATTTATAAACAAAAAAGGAAGTAATAATTGGGAAAAAATACCGTAATTATATGCTTATTCTTGCATATCCACGTTTTATACGAGTCCTGGAAAATCTGATATTACACGTGGGGTCAGATAAAAGTCATGCACATCAACAATAGGGCCTAATGTAATATCAGATCAATAAAAAAGCGACTTCATGTGATTGTGTAAGTATAAATTCTTGCTTATGATATAATTTTCATAAACCTGAAGATCTGAGCCTAAACCGTGCTATAAATGCCGGTATATTTCAGCCGTGCAATAAATGACAGATTCGGCAGTATTACCATGCGATGTACCACTCAAGATACAACTATAACCATAGTTTTAAAGGTCTAGTGCATACAGTTTGTGAATAAGTGACCTAAACGCAAAAATTTAACCTAAAGATTATTAAGTTATCTGCCCTTTGCTTGGAGGGTCAAGGTCACTTCCACATTTTCTTTGTCACGTTGCCATGTACCACCTATGATACAATTATAAGCAAAGTTTGAAAGGTCTAGTGCATACAGTTTGTGAAAAAGTGACCTAAGCGCAAAAGTTGAACCTAAAAATTAGTAAGTTATCTGCCCTTTGCTTGGAGGGTCAAGGTCACTTCCACATTTGTTTCATCACGTTGCGATGTACCACCCATGATACAACTATAAGCAAAGTTCGAAAGGTTTAGTGCATACAGTTTGTGAGAAAATGACCTAAAAGCAAAACTTGAATGTTGACGCGCCGCCGCCGCCGCCGCCGCCGGAAAAGCAACACCTTCGAAAAGGCGATACAAAAATGACCCCCAGTTAATTCCATAGCGGGTCAAGGATGACCCCTAAAAATGTTGAGTCCTGCAGAAACACTGCAGTTGACTACATATATCAGTTAAACATAATATATTTGACATAATATGATGTTAGCTAATATAAAGAATTCAAACTGCAACAAAAACTACCGCAACTTTGGTTACATTTTTTTATTTTCCATCCGATAACATCTGTATATGTTTGACCTCAAATTGTTTATTTCCAGTGAACGGCATGTGTTTCCGATCACTTTATTTACTATAGTTTTTTTCCCCGGAGATGCAGTATTTTCATACGAGACATTTTATGCAACTTGTATGACTTAAATTCACACTGGCTGACAGCGAAAAGAAAAAAGCAAAATCATAAACTATTTTTTAATGTTTTTAATTGGAGAAACAAACACCGAAATTTCATCATGTTTTATACAGGTACTACAGCCCTTGGCATAACCATTTCTCAATTGATGATTAAATAAAACGTGTTGATATCTAATGAAAGGCAAAGGATTAAATCATCATTGCGTCATAAAATATTTTATTTTGTGATATTCTGCTTTAAAATGGAATACATTTAATGGCGAAAACACCGGAAAAGTGATAAGATATCCACAGGAAAATTATCCATAGCCTTTAAAACTCAGTTTTATTTGCAAGTTTTTTCTGTTGTTGTTTAGAACTGTTCATTAAGCATAAAAGTTGATGACGAAATTTGCAAAATAAACGTGCGCAGACGTAATTTCCACCATCAGTCAAAATCACATAGCGGTCGAAAACACAGACAGAAAGATATAGTGCCCCAACAATAGCGTAAACAATGGGGTTATTGTTGTGTTAGAATCAAACAGAATCGTTCCAATGCGAGTAATTAAATAACAAGTGTGTTGTGATTTAATTACTACGCATCCATCCGAACTCCTAACTGTATTTTATTCACCGATAAAAGTTAAAACACAGGTACGTATTTATTATTTCTTAATTAAAATGCAATTTTGACCACTACTGCACTAGACTAAAATTTCTGGACACTGTTTTTTTTGATGGGTGGGGGGGGGGCGGGAGGCAGGGGGTGGTATGGGAGCCAAAACATACTCTGTCGCCCGGGCCACTTTTAACATACTCTGATCACTCCCTATCCATCCTCCCACCAATCCCCACCCCCCCCCCCCGACTCTCTGATTATTGGGCCCCCACCCCACACCTGTCCGACGCCAAACCATTTTTCAGAACTTAATAAAAAGAATCAATTTGAATCTTTAAGCACAGTTCTATCTATCTTCCAATAAGTCAAACCCGTGCTGGGACCTAGACTTGAGTTCTGAGTTCAACATCTGAGTTCTAAATAAAACCGCGCACATTTCTTGGAAACTTGGCAATAGCAGTCTGCAGCGGTTAAAATTTAAAGTGTTTCCTACCTGTCTGTTGCCAGCTCCCACCGGGATCTTGTCAGGATATGAGTTAAACTACTATTTATCTGTCTTGTCGTTAGTCAGCGTCTCGTCAGTATGGCTTCCTACTCGCAGACCGCGCTCACATCTCTGCGGGCGGTCACATGGTGTCATTTGGCGGGAATCAGCTGGTTCCCCACAAGTCCAGGAACCCGACCGCAAGGTCATATAGGCCCCCCATCGACAGTCACTACAATCCCCCCACTTTAGAATAATGGTCCTTCAGCCTGGGGGGACCCCTCACTCCACTCCTGAATCCAGAGTGTCACCGGTGAGCGCTAACTTCCCTTTTCGGGCGTTTAGCCCCAACTGTCATGGGCCTGCCCTGGACTTGGATACTACCACATACTGTAAACCTCCCACCAAAGCTATGACCAAGGGGGAGCCTCCCCCAACATAGGCTGTAAGTGACCTTTTGCCCCGCGCGGCCGCTGAGGCGCCATTAATAATAAAAATAACATCATATATATAAAATAAAAATAACATACCGTCAATGATTCCCCTCTACAGATGACCCTGGTGACCAAACTTTAAGATTAATCCTAATAGCCCCTGTTGACCATACCTTAATCCCTACCCGCACTATTTCCCATGAACCCTATGACCAAACCGTAACTGGTTTTTGAGCTTTATTTGATAATGGTCCCTAACAATATATATTAACCCCGGGTAACCATCCTTAACCATACAAATTAATCTAACACTTCTTGTTTAGTATGAAGATAGGGAGGCAATGCCTCTAACCATGCCTCCCCTTATTCACTATTCGGTGGGGTGCGGAATCGCCCTACTGGGTAGCAACTTAATAACAACACCCCCTCTAACCGTCAGGAATCCAACTCCTTGCCCCGCACACCCACCTGCAGGATCACAGCCAGCAGATTCCAAGGTGGGGAGCCATGGGCGTCCCCTACACCCGTCCCGGTGTCACAAGCCTCTCCCAGCCTACTCACTTCGGTTTCCCCTTGGGTCAACCTGACTCTGAGGTCACCACGGCTGCTGTGGTCCCCTTCCCCAAGGTCCCCTGTGTGAGCACTTATTGCCCCGCTCCGAACCAGCAGGCCGTAACACCAACCCCGTTAGACTCCCGGCCGGAGAGTAGCTGCACTCTACCTGGCGCGGCAACAGGCGCATGTCCCGGCTGGGCCCTGAACTCTCCCCCTTTTCCTGCGTTGACCCTCGCCCACTGGGGCGATATGGACCCGGATCCAACTAGTCTCCGCGACTTGAAGTTGATCCGCCTCTCGCGTCACGGTCAACAGCCAACGTGAGTTACCCGATTGTCGGGCCAACCGTACCTGCCCCAGCAGGGCTTCCTCCTGCTCTCTGTACCCTGGACAAGGCAGTACCTGCCCTTGATTCCCTAGCCAAGACGAGCAGGGGGTAGGTGGCCGTCTCCACTTCCCTCTTGCACTGTCTAGCATCCTGGTGACGCCTGGACGGAGCACCCGCTCACAAAATCCCAGGCCGTCACTTCAGGACAGGCCACCCCACCTCTTAGTGACTGGCCCCCTCCCTGATCCCAGGGTACCCACGGTTCGTCCCCGTTTGCCCATCGGTCCTGCAAACACAGGGCCTCCAAGGAGAACCCTCGCATGCCCCATGGTCATGTACCACGGATCTGCATGAATCCCAGGGCCTCCAAGGGTCTTCCTCATCTGCCCCTGTATCCGGCCCGTAAACCATATACCCTGGATCCGGTTCTCCCCATGTGCCTCGAACCTCTACCTCCGGTTCTACTATCATCCCCCTAGGACCGCTCGACCCTTCCAGTTTGACTATCACTTGGCGGTTACAGCAGCTTTGTTCAAAATTCTCGCTCCCCTGCACCTCTTGCGGATCCCGCGGAGTGATCAATAATAAAATTCCGCATCCCAGAAACCTTTTCGCTGACATTCCGTCCCCGCACAGTAGTTGACATTCCCTCCTTGGTGGTCGCCCGCGACCCCTTGGTGCACCCCCTCAACTACCTGCGCTCCAGACGCCGAAAACGAAACCGCTTCATCCACATCTCGGATGAAACACCCCCAGTTCCTATCCGCCCTGGCGCAGTACTCACAACCCCCACATGGCAGTTCCCCTGGCTCAACTCCGGCATTTAAACGCGTTGCAATATCCCGGTACCATTGGTATCCAAGACATTCCATCCGCAGTCCCGCGTTTCTTGCCACACACTGCCCCTGGGGTTCACTAACCAAGTCAAACTCGTCTGGTCCATTCTGATCACATACGGTCGTCCTAGAAGGTAGTACCGATACTGCCAGGGCAATAGCCCCCTGGCCAGTACTCAGTCCAAGGACTTGACCATCAATTATCAATGCACCCTCACCCACATTAATATTGGTTGCTCCCAGGTGAAATAACGTATCGCAGCCCAGTAACATATCTTCCGCGATTGGAGCTACATACACAGTCTCCTTATACAGCTTCTCGCCCATCTTTAAAGTTACCGGACCTATTAGAAACCTGTGCATTGACAACTTCTGACCCAGTGTCAGGAATTTAACATCCTTAATAAATTTGGGAGGTACCTTCATAGACCAATAAAGCCTATATGCCATAATGATAACCTCCGCCCCTGTGTCCACCACCGCATCCACTTTATGTCCGTCTACCTGGACCTCAACAGTTGACTGGGATGTAGAACCCAACTGGCACACCTTAACCGCCTCCCCTGCATCCGTACCCTGGCCTTCTACTTCCGGCCCCTCTGGACTACTGGTCCCCTGAGTTCCCGCCTGGAAATCACTTGCCACGGATGGAGATGCGATCAACCCCAGATACCCTGGATCTACCCTGCCCATATGTTCAGGTATTTCTACTGCCTCGTTCTCCGCCCTCTCGGGAAAACTTATTTTCCCCTGATTTGGTGATGACACAACACTTAGCGCCAGCCTCGTCTCTGGCTGCACCCTGCTTAATACCACTAACTGGCTCCCCGTCTGAGCCCCTTGACCCTCTACTAATGGGTCAACCAACACAATTTCATCCCGGCGGATCTGCACCTGCCGGACCCCCACTAAACCATTTAATTCAGGCATTCCCGGCAATTCTGTGGACCGGCGAGCACTCTTTTGACTCTCTACCTGATCACAATTTAAGGGCTTTGCACTCGATGACACTGCCTCTTTACTGGTAAATGTCTCCCTTGTCTGACCTATTCGTCTCCGGATCGAGGTTCGGCCCACGCCCTCGACCCTGTCCCGTTTCTCAACATGCTCCCTGTGTGGACACTCCCGCCTGAAATGCCCAGCCTCCCTGCACCCAAAACATGCCAATCTCGGTGATTGCCTCCGATATGGGGGTGGGCTTTCAGTTTGCCACTGGGGTGAGGTCCATTGTCCCTTGTCTGCCTGCTGGCCCCCACTAAGCAAGTCAAACTTCATCGACAAAGTTTCGAACTTTTGTTCTAATTTAGCGAGAACGTCATCTACCCTACTGGCCTCCCGGGGTTTGTGCTCCTGGACCGCCCATACAACCACAGGGTCATCCATATCATACTCCCGCTCCAGCTTGGGTTCTTGACGGGCCTCCCATACACAGCCTGAGTCATGTGTTGGTGCCATCTCACTCTGTCTATAGCGGTTTCAATGCGGGCCGGCTGCTCGAGCCCGACACTATGGCCAGCTTCACGGTTTGCCAGTCCCTGACAGAACCGTACCACCGTCTGTTGGGTCGAGTAAGTAATTGGCAGACCCACAAATGCGTTGTTTGCCAATGTTAACACCCTGTCAGCCCAGTCTTCCAATGACTCGTCTGGGTCCTACACAGCCTGTTGTAATCTGGCTTGTGCAGTAGCCGGAAGTTCGTTGGAACCGAACCTGCTTTCTAGCTGTGCTAGCACTTGCCGGTACGACATTGATCTGCCTACCTTCCGTTCCCTAATAAGAGCACAATACTCTGCAGAGACCAACACAGACAATCTAGGCATTGGGCTTTGGACCACCCCTTCATGCTAGCATAACTGGTGAAACGCTGTTTGAACACCAGCCATTGTGTCTTTCCATCATACATGAGGGTCTTGGGTAGGGACTTGATGGGGTCCCATTCCCTAGATCCGCCATGTTTATAAGCAGAAGACATTCCCCGCTTGTACACCAGGTGCTTCCGGTCAACCCCAGACAAACTATCGTCCGTGCTCAAGTCGCTTCGCGATGGGGAGCGACGCTTCTTGCCACTTCGTGATGGTGAACGTCCCATCCTACCACCTCGCGATGGAAAGCGTGCTGCTCTACCACTCTTTTTACCCCTAGCTTTCTCATCTTCCGAGCTCTCATCGTCACCGTCCTCACTTGATGATGGGGAGGACGGGAGAGAGGCATACCGCAAGTGTCTCGCCCTTTTAGAGGCCTTTGGGACCGCTCCTGCACTTTTTGTGGACATGCTTTTAGTGATGGCAACCCCTGTTGCTACTACCGGACTGGACTCGACCGTTGCCAAAACCCTCTCCACATTGGCAGCCGATTGGGCCGGGTGCCCCGCTTTTACCTTCAAACCCATAAGGTCGCCCATCACTTTAAGCATGTCTTTTATTTGCTCCAAATCCGTGAGACTGGGGATCCCTATTTGCCTTGTAGCCCCAAACATTGAAGGCTTAATATCCGATTCAAAGGCGGAATAGCTGAGGGAGGGCTCTGGGGTTGAGTGCACATTGGGGGCATCTGCACATGGTGACAACCGCCACTTGGACGGGCTCTCCATGTGTGGTGTCCACCCATGGGAGCCAACTGTCCCTGTGTTCCCAAATGCACCGACTACATCCTCCCCCCTCTCTATTTTCTGGTGATCGACCCCACCCAGACCTGTATGAAATTCTGTTCCTACTGCTGGGGGCATGCATTGCTTTGGTGTGAAATCTAACATGTGCTGCACCCTAGCCCCAAATTATCCGTGAGTGCCTCCCACATTCCCAGGGTGAGGTTGCCATGTGCCCTCCGTACTGCCATAATTGCAGATGCTAACTTTAAACCCATCCCTGAAATGTGCAGCAGATCCCCCGCGGAAGCATAATTGACCAAGATCCGCGCATGAACGCCGTCAGGTCTGCACTCCATAATTTTATCAATTTAAATTAATCAAAGTAAATAACACTAACTGTAAACATAAATAAATCACCAGCCAAGGTACACTGCCCACAAGATCAACAACGGAATCCTTCCCTGGATCAATGTTTACATCGGGACATTTGCGCATGCACAATGTCGCCTTGGCACCCCACTGAAAAATAGCTTATTTAACCCTCACGGGAAAAAAACCGAACACAACAGGCAGAAACACTCAGTTTAAATGTAGGTGCGACGAAATGCCGCCGAAGATTTCGCCGAAAACTGTCGTCCCGGCGAGATTTTCAATCTCAAGCACCCCACCCACCTGTGGCGTAGATCACTTCTGACACCAGTAAAGTGTTTCCTACCTGTCTGTTGCCAGCTCCCCCGGGATCTTGTCAGGATATGAGTTAAAGCACTATTTATCAGTCCTGTCGTTAGTCAGCGTCTCGTCAGTCTGGCTTCCTAATCGCAGAGCGCGATCACATCTCTGCGGGCGGTCACATGGTGTCATTTGGCGGGAATCAGCTGGTTCCCCACAAGTCCAGGAACCCGACCGCAAGGTCATATAGGCCCCCCATCGACAGTCACTACAAATTTCCCCACCCACCGACTTTACCGAAATATCTATCTATATCACTAAAGTGCGAGCCGCGATGCGTTTTCATTTAAACATTGTATTTTAGATTGTCGATACTGCAAGTACCTTTTAAAGTTTAGGTAGAAATACCGTTACCTGGACTCTCAGCTGGTAAAAAACACCATTATTTTATAAATTGCCAGACGTTTGTTTAACTAATGACGTCACATTAATAAAGTCTGGTAACCGGCCAACTGGATGGACTAGATCCAACGCTAATAGAGGTGGGCCGGATACCAAACAGAGATGGGAGTTAACTGCGTCTGGAACGAATATAGCCATGACCTCCCATTAACAAGGGAGTTAACTGTGTTTCGACTTTTTTACCACGGTTTTTCCCCCCGTAGTATTTGCTACTCGCGTTACCGTAGAGCTCGCGACGCGAGCTGAGCTCTTTATTACCACGTGATACTTCTATTTTTCCATCGTGTAATACCAGTTATTGTTAAAAAAAGATACTCTGAACATAGCGAATGTTTAAAATTTCATTCGTTATTGTTTTATTTAAGCTAATTATATTTCCGGATCGTTTTCGTTTATTATCGGAAGTCTTCCAATTCAAAACATTTTGTCCACGTCCGAGCCATGTCAATCGTTGAGAAATATGAATGTAATAAAATGCATAGCTGCGAATGCCCAATGAATGTCAAGAGTTAGATGAGGTTACAAGGTTGTTCCTTGGTTAAGGGTTTATATGTGGTCCTACGATGTCCGAGACGGTCTGTGGTTGAATTTCATGAATTCTAGCTAAGATATATATTGTTCAAGTCATCATACTTTTTAATTGAATTAATTTGAATCAAATGATTATTATTTAACTTAGTTTTAACACATATTTTATCTCCCATTTCGACGTCCGCCAAATAGGAGGTCGTGACTGTTGATTGCATAAATATCATAGCATTTTTGGGTGGAGAAATCGGATAGGTGAACTACATTTTATAATATTTGCAGAATGCTAGGGAAGGTATAATGTATGCGTGTGAGCGTGATTTACCCCTAAATCGCGTGAGACTTGACAGGTATGAAAAGGCAATGCAGTCTTTTATTACAGATACGTTATATTACAGAAAAGGAATATAACACATGTTTCTTTACAGAATACTCGTACCATTCCGATGTAATATTGAATATTTAAAGCCTCAAGAGACTGGATGCGATCTGGAAGGGTGACTGATGTCAATCAAAATACAAATGAAAACCGTACTAGTATGCTTCGGTTTCATGTGGAATCTGCATTAAATTAATCCCCATGCTACCGTTGGTTACGTTTATATTTATTGTTTGTGAAAATGTTTGACGACTCAGTTTGTTTTTGTAGCTAAATCATACATATTAATTTATAAAGGAGTTATATTGCTAACAGATATATTTTAAATAAAGTCTACTTCGATCTGATTATACATTAGCAAACACTGGCCGAGCCGCCTGGTTTCTCAGACAAGTTAACCTGTACGGAGCATGGTCCTAATTTAGTGCATAATTATGTCCATTGAATATAAAACTGAAACACATGGTTTTAGTCGTATGTGTATTTTTGCCTATGCGTTTTCCAGATGGCCTCCATTCCCTATAATATATTAAAATAGCGTGTATATATAGGTAGAGCCTCATTAATTAATTTAATTCAAATTAAATAGGCGTTGTCCTCCGTTATTGTGATAGTAAGGATCAATTACCATTCAGGAAAACATTTGCAGTGTCCTGGTTAAAGTTCGTATTAAATAAAATGATTATAACAAAATACTAGCACATGCTTCAAAACATTAAAAAAACACCCTCAACCGTGACAGTGTGGTCCTTTTCTCTCCCTTTTACTCGTGTCGTTGTTTTAATTACCAGGACCCGTATTCATAAGCAACTTAATTGGACAATATTACTTTAGTCAAACTTTAAGATTTTTACATATTTTTAAATCTCGTTATTAACCTCTCAGGGACACTACAAACCATCTGTTTTAAGATCATTATTTAGCTGTGGATTTTTATTTATCCATATCCTTATTAACACTATTAATACAAGAGGACCAAATGGCCCTAAATTGATCACATGAGGATCTTTGCAATGATGATATAATTATCCTTTGGCAAATGCTGATTGAAGATGTTTTTAAGTCTTTCCTTATGTAAGTCATGTGGATGCTCTACAAGCTAAAATGGCTCTTATATCAAGGGGCCAAATGTGACCCCAGGATCACCATTTGAACAAACGTGGTAGAGGACCATAAACTTTAAGCAAATGCAAAATATTAAACCTCTGGCTCTTGCAGTTTCAGAGAAGATTATTTTTTAGGTTTTTCCCTATACAAGTCTATGTAAAATATGTGACCCCTGGGGCGGGGCCAAATGTGAACCCAGGGTCACCATTTGAACAAACTTGGTAAAGGACCATAAGCTTATAGTAAATGCAAAATATTGAACCTCTGGCTCTTGTAGTTTCAGAGAAGAAGATATTTTAATTTTTTTCCTATATAAGTCTATGTAAAATTTTGACCCCCGGGGTGGAGCCAGATTTGACCCCATGGTCACCATTTGAACAAACTTAGTAGAGGACCATAAGCTGATGCTACATGTATTACATGAGAGCTCTATGCCTTGTGGTTTCAGAGAAAAAGATTTTTTAAAGTTTTTTCCTGTACAAGTCTATGAAAAACATGCAAAATCTCAATATAAACATTTTGGACCCCCGGGGCACGGCCATTTTTGACTCCGGGGAATTTATTTGAACAAACTTGATAGTCTAGCCATTGGCGGTCATTTTAAAAGAAAATCTGTCAAAATCTGTGTGGCGGTTCTTGAGAAGACGATTTTTTAAGGTTTCAATTATATATGGTAATGGCGGCCATTTTGGATGTCGTGCTGACCTAATTTTAACAAATCTAAAAAGCATGTATCTAAGGATCATCCATGTGTAGTGTGGTCAAAATTGGCCAAGCGGTTTCTGAGGAGAAGTCGTTTGAAGCAAAAGTTAACGACGGACGACGACGGATGACGGACGACGGACGAAGAGTGATCCCAATAGATCACCTTGAGCCTTCGGCTCAGGTGATCTAATAAGAAAGGCGTCTTAAATGGATATAAAAAGGTGTTTAAAATTGATAAAATTTGGCTCAAGTTAAGATGTTGCTAAGAAGCTTTATGAATACGGACCCAGTGAATCGACTGAACAACATGTGTGCATTAAAGTTAAGATATTGCTAAGAAGCTCTATAAATACGGACCCAGGGAATCGACTAAACAACATATGTGCATTAATGTTAAGATGTTGCCAAGACGGACCCAGGGAATCAACTGAACAATAGATGTGCATTAGCAACTGACCAATATCATATTCGTGCTTTAAAGTTAGCTTGGTAATAAACGTAATCTTGCATTATTGTGTGGTGTTCATTATCAGCTAATAACGATTTTATAACTACGACATTATTAGCACGTGAGGCAAGTCGTTATTACATTTGTGTTTTGTTTTTGTTTTTAAATATGTTGCTTTATTATTTTATTTTCACTTTTGTTACAAAATACTTTTTACATATGTCACCAAACCTTTTACATTTGTCGTATGTTTTTACATATGTGATTTTTTACATTTGTATCCATTTTACAGTTGTGACATTTTTTACGTTTGAGGTTCCTACACAGCTCTGTATCATGTTTTGATATAAAGTAGACAAGGTAGCGTTGACCTTTGACCCAGAGTCAAATGACTGGGCAGTGATTGATATAGGGAAGAAATGTTTCTTAGAAGGTATTCAATCCACCATTTCCTTGTTGATGTTTAATAACAGACATATTTATTTGCATCATAGGTAAGTTTTCCAGAATTCTAACAAGGTTTGAGATTTTAACACAGGCTGTCAACATTCTCACTACTATGGAAGGGGCATGGCGACTAATTTACGCTATTATAACCTTATAGGTAATTGTGTTACTATTATAAGTATGCCGTTTACACGACCGCGATAAGTATCAGTGTGTTATTGCGGATTGTGTTTAATATATTGTTCTATATTTTAATTAATGAATCTCAATTATGCTTGTATTGTTGATTATTATTTTACACATAGCTCTATAATATAAATTTGGATTTTGGATTACTATATTTCCCTCCGAGGTTGCTTCCCCAACATAACATGATGCCCATTTCATTTTTGATTTTTGGTTTATACTTGGTTCCATGGAATGTACCTGAGCTAAATGAATAATCGGTTTTGAACTTCGTCTTCAGACAATCTCGCTTTTATTCAGGTCAAGTAAACCCGAAATCCCACCTCATCAAAATCCGAGATTGCGTGATTTGTATCTCTATTTTAACGTCGGATGAGAAAAAAGGCAAACAATAAATTCCAAGAAGGATTCATGTAACATTTTGTCTGAAATAACCACAAACTTTCAGATTTATTTTCAACTGCCAAACAGATATTAAAACTTTTTGAGATAATATGAGTATGCTTCTCTATACGGTGCCCTGGTTTATACGTTTTAACATTAACCCGTTACATGTATATAATGGACTGTTCTTTCTTTGAATTAAGACCATTCCATTATGTGACAAATGGGTATTTTTGGGGAAAACGGTTAACTGCTAAGATGATATTAAATCGTTTTATATACCTGTATGGCTGCTGGCACCAACTGCTCAGATGAAAATTAAAGTGTTCTCTATACACCTGTATGGCTGCTGGCAACAGCTGTTAAGATAAAAATTAAATTGTTCTATATACCTGTATGGCTGCTGGCACCAACTGCTAAGATAAAAATTAATTTGTTCTATATACCTGTATGGCTGCTGGCACCAACTGTTAAGATAAAAATTAAATTGTTCTGTATATCTGTATTTCTGCTGGCACCAACTGCTAAGATGAAAATTAAATTGTTCTATATACCTGTATGGCTGCTGGCACCAACTGCTAAGATGAAAATTAAATTGTTCTATATACTTGTATGGCTGCTGGCACCAACTGCTAAGATGACAATTAAATTGTTCTATATACCTGTACGGCTGCTGGCACCAACTACAAAGATGAAAATTAAATTGTTCTATATACCTGTATGGGTGCCCGGCACCAACTGCCAAGATGAAAATGAAATTGTTCTATATACCTGTATGGCTGCTGGCACCAACTGCTAAGATTAAAATGAAGTTGTTCTATATAGATGTATGGCTGTTGGCACCAACTGCTAAGTTGAAAATGAAATTGTTCTATATATCTGTATGGCTGCCGGCACCAACTGCTAAGATGAAAATGAAATTGTTCTATTTATCGGTATGACTGCAGGCACCAACTGCTAAGATGAAAATAAAATTGTTCTATATATATTTAGTGTTTACTCTACTTTTAAACCAATCAGATGGCTCAGAATTTCAAATACGTGCACCATTTATTCATGAAGATTTTACTACCTGCGCTCTTCCTGGTTTAGATTGTGACCTATATAGAGACTATCGATAAAACCTATCGTAAACACTAAGCCTGTAGTCTATGAAGAGAAATCTTCACCACTAAGAAACCGCGGTCGATCGCTACGCTCCCAACTGCTAAGATGAAAATGAAATCGTTCTATATATATATAATACTGAAATAAATGCACGCTTTTAAGTCTAGCTTTCGGTTAATTTAAGACAAAAATATCACCTTCAATGTCATGTTTTCCCTGATAGCAACAGTGAATCTACATAGCAAAAGTACATCTACATAGTAACAGTACATCTACATAGCAACAGTACATCTACATAGTAAAAGTACATCTACATAATAACAGTACAGCTACATAGCAACAGTACATCTACATAGCAAGAGTACCTCTACCTAGTAACAGTACATCTACATAACAACTGTACATCTATATAGCAACAGTACATCTAAATAGCAACTGTACATCTACATAGCAAACGTACATCTACATAGCAACAGTGCAACTTTATGTCATAAATATTTTACCTCACAGATATTCATCTAGGCTTACCACCACTAATTACATGTGAAGTTCTTATAATAAAAAGTAATCCCTCCTTTTTTTATGGAAATGGGCATTATAAGTAGGGGAAAACTGCCCATTTCTATTCGATTTTATGGTTGTATGTATAAAAAGCGTATTCATAGGTTTTACTGGATCACTGATGAACATTTTCGAAATTTCGACTCTATGCTTACACTTTGTGAACAATGAAAACAGTCAATCAATGAAAATAGCTGTACCCTTGACCAGTTTAGTAAACAAGAACTTTCTTACATATCTTGTAATTAGTTTTCTATACGAACATTACACTGCTGCATTATCCATACTTGAGTTGAATTTGCAGCAAATCATTACTATGTGACACTTTAACATTGTTGTCTATGGGGAAAATAATTAGTGGTTTCACATATCTAGAATTATCACACCGTTTTCCGTCAATTTTTCATGCGCATTAAGGATTACTATTATCTTCCGGTCATAGTTGGATATGGTAGTAATCTATTGCAATTAATTCAATTGCCCGCTGGATATCTATGGGGATATTTTACACGAGATGGAATTCGAGAACTGAAGCGTTGATTTTAATAAATAATAATAGATAAAACCACCGTGTGCATGACGGAAGGATTTCAGCATAATTGATTGAATAGCATGACGTCTGAATGAAATGAAAGCTAAATAAAAACAAATCAAGTGTCTTAAATCACGTGGTTCATTTAATGACGCCAGGGCACCGGAACAGAATATACCTTTAAATGTGCCTCTATATTGTACTCATAAAACATGCTTGCAAATAATATGAATCCATGAAAGAGTAATCAAAGCAAAAACTTTATTAAGGCATACAAGAAAATATTAGAAAAAATATCTACCCTCTGTGTTGTACGGAAGCCCTGGAGGGACTTATTAATTATGACTTATTAGTTATGACTTATTAGTTATGACTTATTAGTTATGACTTATTAGTTATGACCAAATAGTTATGACTTATTTGTTATTACTTATTTCTTATTATCTAATTGTTAAGGGCGGGTCAATGAAAACATGGCGATATCTCGTTGATAGTTATTTACTGTATGTTTGTTTAGCATACTTACCAATCTATCTTATACTTTCAAAGCTGTAATTCACTTAGAATTGCTATGTTCCCCGAGGGACTTATAATTTATGACTTAAGGTCAGGTTAATGAAAAGATGGCGGATATCTCGTTGATAAATTATATACACATGTTTATTTAGCATACTGACCAATCTATCTATCATGGATATCCGCCATCTTTGCATTAACCCGCCCTTAACAAATAGGCAATAAGATATAAGTTATAAGAAATAAGTAATAGCAAAAAAGTTACAACTAATAAGTCATAACTAATAATGAAGTCCCTCCAGGGCTTCCGTAGTACGTGATGGGTGCATCAGTATTTAAAGAAGACATTTGGAAAACGTCGAACACGATAAATATATTAAAAAAATGTAATATTATATTGCAATCTGTCTTGGTTTGATTGCGACTGTTCATGGAAGGTAGTGAAAAATGCATTGGGCGAGATAAACAAAACGGAATTTAGTAACAAAATGGAATTTAGCTGGGAGCAGAGTTATGAAACTTATGTATCACAAGTAATAGTCGAACGACTAAATTAAAAAACAGACACCATATTCAAAGAGTGAGTAAACAATACTCAGAGCCTGTAAAAGCTGTAGTAGGGATTTGTTTGAATGGTGTTTTTAGTCATGTTAGCACATAGGTCATATAGGACAGTCATTTTTGTGTGGTTGAGGCAGTCCAGCCCATTTTCCTGGGTAGAGCCAGTACTGTATACCTTCCGCCATCCGTAAGAATAGACACGTTCTCACTTGACAATTCGAGTTCCCACCAGGATTCGAACCCGCAGCGGTGAGAGGCGAACACGTTTTAGACGAAGCGCCATTACTATGCCAACCACGGCAATACTTGGAGTAGTGGAACCACATCGGAATAAAAAAAGAAAACAAAATATTTGAGAATGTATTTAAGTTGCGTTTATATTACCTCTCATGAACAGACTCAATAAAAAGTCTGCTACTTTTCTGTTTTGTTCATTTCTGTTACTTCCAAGGGATTCCCTTTTCAAGTTTATGACACTAACGATCTTTATCATGATAACAATAAGTTTAGATGAAACATAATAGTCAAGAAAAATGGATTTCATCTAAACGATACATGTTGCTGTTAAATACAAATTAACAAAAAAATTAAGTTCGCAATTTGAATAAGACATAATCTTCAATATCTATTAGTGACGATGTTGTGCCGCACTTATAGGGTTATAACTACAAACTTTTGTAATTAGAGGGATCTGATCGTTAATAGCTTCATTTGGATTATGAAATGTCTCTGGTTTTATTGTGCCAGGTAAATTTATTCCAGTTTATTCGCTTCTGATCAAAGGATGTATTGATTGCATGTCACAAAGCAAGATAACCGTAACCATAACGACGGAATTATTGCAAGTTCTGTCTTCAGCAAAACTTTGCACGCTATCCACAACACGATCAGCGTGTTCTTATGGCGTAATTGTTGCCAAACCTGTAATAATTTATAACATGTATAATAAATTAGAATGAATTAGAATTTTCCCTTACATTTAATCAAATATATACAGAAGTGTCATGCTCCCCTAGACAACTTTATCATAATCATATTACTTGTATAAATAACTTTCGAACTGTTCTTTCTACACACATGCCTCACCAACGTATTTCTCCCCATGTTTACATATGTCCTTACTACTTTTTTTTCTCAAACATGGAACTCTTAGTGTGCGGGTCTTTGGGATGCTGGACTTGTTTCATATTGCTCTCTTATGACTTACCAATAAAAATACGAAACTCTGAAAGTATCGCAATTTTTAAGAGTAGACATTAACATCTGTATTTTTAGTACAAAAGTGTCATCGTACTACTTAAGTGGACAAAGATTATTTGACGTTTTACATGCCAGAATAAGGATTTTTTGTAGCATCTCAATAACGATTTATACCTTAACCGTTTAAGAGATTCACCGACTTGCGAGTGCGGCTGTGAAGTAGAAGATGCTGAACACTATCTTTCCAATGTAACACATTTACAGCATATCGGCTTTATCTGTTTCAGTCTACTCGCCACTTACACCCGTTAAATGTAAGCACACTCCTTTATGGTCGTGAACAGATAACTTATAGAGAAAATAAACCCCTCTTCGAAGCAGTTCAAACATATATACGACAAACACATAGGTTTACATAAGTGTCTGATTCTCCGACGCAATTCGACACTCTACACGCATACCATTTTGTGTTGTTGTTGTTATTACATATCTCAAGGTCATAGAGCTATAGCAGTTGATGTAATAAGAAAGCGTTGATGTTTTCGAACTGATTGGAAGTTCAAGATTGGGAATCTCTCTCTCTCTCTCTCTCATGTTGTGTTTACTATTCATGATTCTCTCTCTCAATGTATTATTTGACATTGTAATTTATTTCACTCAGCCATACACATTTGCAATTTCAAGGTGTTAACTAATGTTGGTAAAACTTGTTACCCGACCCATTTGTCATTATAATATTTCTATTGTATATATGTGGATATTATTATGTCTGTAAAATATTGGCAATAAAATATGTTTAAATCAATTAGACCATTTCATTCTACACATTGCGTTACGATGCTATGCTGGTGATGGATATGTTCTTGTTATCTCTTCTGACAATTTCTTGAATTTTAGAACATAATCTGCCACTGATATGCCCTCGTACCGCTGTAACTATATGTTTTCAGCTTGTCACAGGATGACCTTAGTGGTTGGGCTAACTCAGGAAAGAATCAATGACGGTGAACGCATTTACATAAGTTTAATGCAACTTTTAAAATATGTTTAATATATATACAATTATCTAAAAAAACAAGCGAATACACAAATGAACTATGAAAAGAATGTTCTCATGAACGTTTAAGACGTTCTTAGCAGTGTTATAAATACTGAATGTATAAGAATGTTAAGGGATCGCCAATAGTATAAAGTGGATGGGGTATGGTAACAATTACAATGTCAATTTTTGCGTCAACTTCAATTTTCTTGCAGCAGTCAATGCTGACATAGTGTGTCACATTTATAAGGAAACAATTTCATTGCTAGTGTTTTGAATAAAAGTAATTCATAAAAGAGATATTGTACTTTTGAATTCAGTACCTCGGGTGCATCCAATCATTGACTTCTTTTTCTTTTTTATTGATGTGAATACACACATCCATAGTCCAGTATGTTGTTTACAATATGTAAGAATACAAATTAAAAATGACATAACAGCAACTTAATAAAACAGAATTTCATAAACACCATTTATGCCAAATCAATGAATTTTCTGCTACGTGTTTTATCCCCAAAAGTAGTGCAAATCACTTTTAAATTATACGATTTGCACGAGATTTACTTCTACTAATACTACACAATGATTATTGAATGAATGGTATTACAAACATTTGTTTACCTCATGAACGATCCTCTATTGCGACTGTATTCTGATAGATCTGAACAGTTTATTTCAGGTGCGTGAGTTTCTTCTTAAATATGTTATTCTTGAGAGATATAAGCCTCGAAACATTATAAAACCAGTTAAATTGGCAAATAATATTGTTACTTTCTAATTTCCGGAAACTTCTCATTCGCAACATCTCCATTTCTATGAAGTATGATTCCGAACGTAGCCGGTATTATCCGAGTTTTCACGAAAGAATGCCTTATAACACCTACAACTGCATAAAGTAGTGCCATTTGTATTTCTTTTTTTCAGTATTTATAACCGCAAGGGTTAATTTTCTTCGTTTTCTTGCAACATTTATAACGCAAATGATAAGAATATTGTTTAAAATGAAAGATACAATTTGTAATTATAAATTCGAAAATTCGATTCGGATTTCCCTAGTATGCATCTATAAAAAATGATAGGAGTAGGAATCGTAATCTGTTAATCGGTCATACTTTGTTCAGCGAGGTGAAGCATTGAAAATACAACAAGAAAACGTAAAATCTTTAACTCGACATCCATGATTATCTGACAGGTGATTTGAATTGTCTTCAATGTTTTAACAATCTACTTAGAGTAATATTCAAGATTCACATATATGTTCTGTAGCTGCATAGATGACTCTCACACGAATTTAGGCAATAATCCATGTTCCACTTTTGTTTACATATTTTTATGAATGAAAAATATGGCCGAAGAAAACTTCAACGTGTCAACGAAGTTATTTACTTTTTTCTGCAAAACTGGTTTGAATTTCGACTTAATACTCTAACATTTTGTTAATCATTGTCTATACATTTAATCTAAGCCAAAAAATAATTATTGTGTTCAGTAATTATATTGTTTGCAGGGAAGTCCTTTACCCTATTGTTTTTGTTCATGCTAATTAAGTACCCACATATTGACATTTTTCCTTATGACTAAAGTGAATTATACTCAAAGTTTAATATGAAAAGTGTGTTACATATTTTCAAGACTGTCTAGTTATTTAGGTTTCAACACCTAATACCCCACCCACTGGAAAGTAATTTCAGAACATTGGCAAACCCTTAAAGCTATAACAATGTTGATCTATGATCTAGCGCGATAACTGTGATGCGCGAGAGCTCATGAAGATGATGATGCGCGAATTCAATGGATGATTGTCATCAAATGTCTTCTGTAAGGGTTGATGACGCGATGTAATGATGGTTAACCTCCACTGAGATTGTGGGTGATGTTCCTCCAGTGAGGACTGATGACGGGCCCACCTTGTGTCCCGGGGTTATCGTTAATAAAACCTGGCCATGCTGCGCAGGTACGGGGACCGTCTCCACCGCTCGTAACGTTATCCGTGGACGCTTAGCTCCACTCCAAAATATCCCAACCTGGATGGCTTATTTCCAACCCTGGATGGCTTATATCCTGGATGGCTTAGGCTGTAATTATACATACGGTTTAGATGTCGGTTGACAAACATAACAATCTTGCATAGTTATCATTACCCAAACAAATCATTGTTTAATCAATATATGTAAGCTGTACTAATGATGAGTAGCAATGTATACATATTCTACAACGCCATGTATACGCCATGTACGTCGCTGTTAATCAATGCCCCTAATACATGTAATATAAACATTATCAAATTACTCATATATTACACTCACTGCGTTATGCATGCACGCATGTCAACTAATGACCACATTACACAACGCTATGCATACGCGTCGAACATTTATCCTAGTCACTCATCTCATTGTTAACTAATGTTAACAATCGTGTATTATAATCACCGAGTTATACGCCAACGTTAACTAATGCACCTATTATCCACTGTTATCAAATTAATATTGTTTTACAATTAATGATCAATTACAATAATTACATCTAATAAAGTAACTTCAAAATCATATGCTAGTCTAAAGTTAATGTTTGAGAAACATCAATGCTAACCGGATGTCGTAACCGCCAAACAAGATGGCGCCGCCCACTGAATACAAATGTACGATACAAGTTTGATAAAATAAATACTCACCACATGTTGCCTGTGAATTTTGCCGTCCAATCTCTGTTCCAACAAGGTAACTATCAATCAATCCCGGCAAGAGCTAGAAGAGAATGGGTTTTATAGCAAACATTACGCCCAAACCATTATTTCCCCCGTTCAGTCCGTGACAAACGTGGCTAAATCTGCAGTATTGAATCTACACGAGAGGCCCCTTATACAATTTTGCCGTTTAAAGAAGATATACCTATACGTTTATATGCATTAGCACCAAACTAAACTTATGACATGGCCTCTCTGGCGGCCACTTAAAATGTGCACGCTTTTACGTGTTACATGAATATATCATGAATTTGTTTCAACTCGAACAATAGATTAGGGTGTAACTGATAACTTACAAGAGCTATGTACGACCAATACGCTCTACCCGTGACATTTTGTGACACAGCTACACTACAGCTCAGCATCATGTTTGTATCCATTATTCCTCAATGGGTATATTTTCTATACTTTTGAATATATACTGCACTACGCACTCAAGTGGTAAAATTGCGAGACCTCACACTCGTCTAACGATAGGAAATACAATTAAAGATAATATGCTTCTTTCAAAACGCCTTATAACTACAGTAACAACTGTAACATTATTAACGTGGCTTTCCATGAGCATGCTCTTATCAAGAGAGATACACCCAAACCCAGGTCCCTTTTGAGACCCAAACTCATGAAACTATATAGATACATTGCTTGGTTGAGAGGAGGAACCCTATTTTTTTTGGAGCCAGTAGGTCAAAGGTCCAGGTCACAATGACTTTATATGGAAAATATGCATTCCGCACAATAACTTCAAAACCGTAGCACCTACACTCATAAAATTTCAAAGGTACATTGCTCTTGGTGAGAGAAGCAACCCTATTGCTTTTGGGGTCAGCAGGTCAAAAGTCACGGTCACCATCACCTTATATTAAAAAAATGCATTCCTCATAAATAACTTCAAAATTGAAACACTTACACTTTTAAAGCTGCATACATACATTGCCGTTAGTGATATGATTAACCTATATGTGCTTGTGGTCAGAAGGTCAAAGGTCAAGGTCACCTTATATGAAAATGTGCATTACGCACAATAACTTCAAAACCACCGACACTCATAAAACTTGATAGGTGTATTCCTTGGTGAGAGGAGAAATTCTATTATGTTTGGGGTCAAAGGTCAAGGTCACCATGACTTTGTATGGAAATATGTCGCATGACAACTTCAAAACTGTAACTACTATGTAACTACTACACTGGTGAAATTCATTGGTTCATCGCCCTGAAAGCAGGAACCTATTGCTTTTAGGGTAAGTCGGACAAAGGTAAAGGTCACAGTTACCTTATATGGAAATATGCATTCTAGGTGAGAGGAGGAACCCTATCGCATTCTGGGTTAGTAGGTTTAAGGTCAAGGTCACAGTGACATATGAAAATACTCCTTCCACAAAATAACTTCAAAAACGTAACACGCATTGTAGCGTGTAACTATTATACCTACAGTTTTGAAACTTTACATAAATAGTACCCATGTTGAAACAACAACCCCTATTGATTTTAAAGGGAATGTAGCGCCACAGCCAAACCATCTTTATTATTGAGAGTTCTGAAATACTTGAATAAGGGTGAAAGAATTATCAAAATCGGATGATAAACAAAGAAGATATGATCATTTGAAGTTTATGTTAAAACGGATATGGAAGCGGCCATTTTGAGAGCTATGACATCACGGTTCTAAATGACTATATATGGAATATTTATAAATATGAAAATTTACTGATTTATAGGGAAAAAATGACAGCAACTGTATGAAAAATATGTAACACTTAATGGCAATAATGATTTATATCACCAGTAAAAAGAATCATTCATTTGCAGTGATTTTCTTCGTTTTAAATGATATTTATCAATATTCCATATATGGTAATATGGAACTATGACGTCATAGTTCTAAAAATGGCGGCTCCCATATTTGTTTTAGAACAACCTTTAAATGGTCATATCTTTTTTGTTTATCATCCGATTTTGATAATTCTTTCACCTTTTTCCAAGTTTTTCAGAACTCTCAGTAATATAGTTGTTTGGCTGTGTCGCTACATTACCTTTAAGCATAGTAGGTCAGAGTTCAAGGTCACTGTGACCTGATCAAGACAAATTCCTTCCCAGCTGTTATTCACGAACTAGTTGATCTACAGTCTTGAAAATTTATACAAATTGTGCTCTTGGTTAAACAACATCCCCTATCAGTTATTTGTTTGTTAGAAGGTCAAAGGTAAGGGTTATATTAACAGAACACTTTTAGAAAACGGGCGTATACTGCCCCGTTAGGCGGCGTTGTTAGTTGGAGAATATAACCTGGCGGGAATATCCTTATTTACACTGACCGTTTTGTTGGGATTGCAATAGCCTAAGAGTAAGTTTTTTTTTTATTACTTTTGCCTTCTCGTTTGTCTGTTTGCGTGTTTGTTTTTGTGTTTTGTGGTTGACTGTCGTCATTGACTGCTACTTTCCCTGTCCGATTTTAATAATAAAATAAAAAATAAAAAAGTTTACCCTAGAACGTGGTTGAAAGCCCCCAGCGACCTTTTTTACCACTGACCGTTCCAAGGCAGTAGCCCTATTGTCAACCTTTTTATGTTTGTGATGTCATATCTCGGCTTTTATCCATCTGTGTAGTTGTGGGTTGTTTCTGTGCGTGTTTGTGGTTGACTGTGGTCTTTGAATACTGCATTTTCTGTCCGACTTTTATATCCACTTTTTTGGCGAAAACGGTATCACCGTTTTCAGCCATATGCTATCACGCATAGACCGGATACATCGTTTAAGCGCACCACGCGGATGTTACTATATTTTTCAAGACCAGACCTATTTTACTGAACGCAGTATCTCAGTCCGACGATTTGTCTAGATTTTTGCGACGCTTGTAAAGTTTATATTTACTATCAAGCGTCGAAGATGATCAAGACCATTGTTATATGGTGCAATGGATAAATAAAAGGAAAATAAAGGAAAATAGAACCTTAGTGTTTGATTTTAACCACATTTGTATTATTAATTAATTATAAATAAAACAAAGTAAAAAAGCGAAATATTCAATATCGACAAAAAGTATGTACTGGCAAATACTCATTGGTAATAACAATTTCGGGGCAAGTTAAACAAAATCAGGGCAAGTGTCTTTTTCAGTCAGGACAAGTGGACTTTTGAAATCTACTTGCCCTGTGCTATTCATAAATTAAATTTTCTTGCAGCACTGGTGTGGCGACTACTCCTCTGAAACTACTTCACAGATTGTTCATAAAACTTCACAGGAATGTTGCTCTTGATGTCTAGTAATACATGTCAGCCGGAAATTCAAGATGGCAGCCACGGCTTAAAATAGGTTTTTTACAAATACAATTTCTTGCCGGCCACTTCCCAAAAACCATAAGTGTTTTATTGATTTGGAACCTTAAACCAAAATGAATGGCATGCATCATCGCAGCATATGATTAGTCCTAACCAAAATTCATTTCGATTCGATATCTAACATGGCAGCCAGTGCCCATCTTTGTTTATATACAGTTATATAGGAAAAACTTGTGGCGACTACTCCTCTGAAACAACGACATGGATTTTCATGAAACTTTACAAGAATGTTCCTCTTGCTGTCTCGTTGGTGCTAGCAAATACAGATCGACCGGAAATTCAAGATGGCTGCCACAGCTACAAATAGATGTTACACAATACAAGTTTGTGGCGACTACTTCTCAAAAACCATAAGTAATATCGCTTTAGAACCTTTACTAAAATGACTGGCATGACATGTAGTTGGTCCTACACTAAAGTCATTTCTTTTCGATGCCACCAACGGACATCTTCGTTTACATAGTTATATAGGGAAAACTTGTGGCGATTACTCTGGAAAAAAACTTGATGGATTTGCATGACACTTTACAGGAATGTTGCTCTTGACGAAATGGACCCAATCAAGTGAGGCCCGCACTGCCAGGCATGCGCAGCATGCCACAACAATTCATTCGGTCCCCCTTCTTCAGACCTCAGGTATACGGTATAGATGAAATGCCGATGTCTGACACAAAACGCCCAAAACTGAGAGAATCGGCAAACTATGGTCTGATCTGTGCATGCCACTACAACAAAAACCCGCACAGGAAATCTGGCGAAATTTGTGGGATATGTGCGCTGAAAACTTTCCATAAAAAATGTATTTTAAACTGTTTGCTACAGGTTTGCTACACGTTTGATAGGCCTACATTATTTCGATATACACGCATTTAATCACGCATATAACGGCCGACAGAAGCGAGGTTCGTCTTTGTGGCATGCGCATCGTGCAGATATGCATCAGCTTTTCAAAATTTTGATTTGACGTTTGTTAGCCAATATAGAGGAAAAAATCAGTAGTTGCATATGTAATGTTCTGTAACTTTATAGTCACAACAGAAAGCAATGAGAGGAGAGATAATCTTCGCATTTTGACTTGCACTTCCAAAGGTTTGTCCTGGGTTCCGACCGCAAAAACTTGTTCGGGCCATATCTCGCAGAGTTTTGTATCTAGGACTGCCAAACTTGATGTGTAGATTCATCATTGGATGGCGTCGGGTGTGTCGTGTACCAAAACAGGGTCATTGTGACCTAGACCTTGACCTCTGACCTGTAACAAAGAAATCACCAGCAATATCATGTCCGGGCCATATCTTGCAGTGTTTTGTAGCTACGACCGCCAAACTGGGTGTGTGGATACATAATGGAATGGCGGTGTGTCACGTGCCAAAACTGGGTCTTTGTGACATTGACCTTTTACCTTTCACCTCGAACAGACAAATCATCACAAATACCTTGTCCGGACCGTATCTCACAGGATTTTGTGATGGCGGTGTGTCGACCGCCAAACTGCTTGTGTGGATACATACTGGAATGGCGGTGTGTCATGTGCCCAAACTGGGTCATTGTGACATTGACGTTTTATCTTTCATCTCGAACAGACAAATCATCACAAATACCTTGTCCGGACCGTATCTCACATGATTTTGTGATGGCGGTGTGTCACGTCCAAAACTCAGTTCCTCTGGACTCGATCTTTCACCTCCAACAAAGAAATGGGGTGGCGGACTATGAATTGCCTTGCAATACTTATACTTGTTCCGTTTGCAGCATACTTCCACTATTACCGATGATTGGAAGTATCCTGGTAAGCAATTCCCGCTTGTTTCAGTACCACCATTCTCATTACATTCTGATTCTGATCACCCCACCTCCCGTGATAATTATTTGTAAAAAGTAAGTGTCATATACCCCTCATCTTCTCGTTTCTGTATACTCATGGTCGGCGTTACGCCCATTTAGAACCCCTCAGCCTATATGTAACTGAAGGAAAATTTGGAGAAAATTTGTACTGGTTGTGTAGGCCACACGATGATAAAACGCTGATATATGTTGATGATAAAACGCTGAATTATATTCTTCTACGCTATTCTGTTATTCATTATATGCTTACTTTTCGACAATATATACTATATCACACTACATATGAGCACCTGACGTTAAAAAAAATATAGACTGAGTTTAATTTGTCTTTGCGATTTTCCTCCTGGCTGTGTACGCCATGTCAAGTTTTATCCTCCCTGCTTCCGTAATGCTTAAACACTTATCAACTCTAC
>JAWPHD010020808.1:0-30426 GCA_037043455.1 Cyrtodaria siliqua | reverse complement strand
GTGTAAGAACTGAATATATAAGTGTAAGAACGGAATATATATGTGTAAGAACGGAATATATATGTGTAAGAACGGAATATGTACGTGTAAGAACGGAATATATATGTGTAAGAACTGAACATATATGTGTAAGAAATGAATATATATGTGTAAGAACGGAATATATATGTGTAAGAACGGAATATATATGCGTAAGAACTGAATATATATTTGTAAGAACGGAATATATATGTGTAAGAACGGAATATATGTGTAAGAACGGAATATATACGTGTAAGAACGGAATATATACGTGTAAGAACGGAATATATAAGTGTAAGAACGGAATATATATGTGAAAGAACTGACTGTATATGTGTAAGAACGGAATATGTATGTGTAAGAACGGAATATATACGTGTAAGAACTGAATATATATGTGTAAGAACTGAATATATATTTGTAAGAACTGAATATGTGAAAGAACGGAATATATATGTGTAAGAATGGAATATGTGAAAGAACGGAATAAATATGTGTAAGAATGGAATATATATGTGTAAGAACGAAATATATATGTGTAAGAACTGAATATATATGTGTAAGAACTGAATATATATGTGTAAGAATTGAATATATATGCGTATGAACTGAATATATATGCGTAAGAACGGAATATATATGCGTAAGAACGAAATATATATGTGCAAGAATGGAGAATATGTACGTGTAAGAACGGAATATATATGTGTAAGAACGGAATATATATGTGTATATATGTGTGAGAACGGAATATATATGTGTAAGAACTGAATATATATGTGTAAGAAGTGAATATATATGTGTAAGAAGTGAATATATATGTGTAAGAACTGAATATATATGTGAAAGAACTGAATATATATGCGTAAGAACGGAATATATATGCGTAAGAACAGAATATATATGCGTAAAACTGAATATATATGCGAAAGAACGGAATATATATGCGTAAGAACGGAATATATGTGTAAGAATGGAATATATACGTGTAAGAACGGAATATATATGTGTAAGAACGGAATATATACGTGTAAAAACGGAATATATATGTGTAAGAACGGAATATGTATGTGTAAGAACGGAATATATATGTGTAAAAACGGCATATATATGTGTAAGAACTGAAAATATATGTGTAAGAACTGAATATATATGTGTAAGAAATGAATATATATTTGTAAGAACTGAATATATATGTAAGAACTGAATATATATGTGTAAGAACTGAATATATAGGCGTAAGAACGGAATAAATATGTGTATGAACGGAATATGTACGTGAAAGAACGGAATATGTATGTGTAAAAACGGAATATATATGTGTATATATGTGTAAGAACAGAATATATATGTGTAAGAACTGATTATATATGTGTAAGAAGTGAATATATATGTGTAGGAACTGAATATATATGTGTAAAAAAGGAATATATATGTGTAAGAACGGAATATGTACGTGTAAGAACGGAATATATATGTGTAAGAACTGAATATATATGTGTAAGAAGGGAATATATATGTGTAAGAACTGAATATATATGTGTACGAACGGAATATATATGTGTAAGAACGGAATATATATGTGTAAGAACGGAATATGTACGTGTAAGAACGGAATATATATGTGTAAGAACTGAACATATATGTGTAAGAAATGAATATATATGCGTAAGAACTGAATATATATGCGTAAGAACTAAATATATATGTGTAAGAACGGAATATATATGTGTATATATGTGTAAGAACGGAATATATGTGTAAGAATATATATGCGTAAGAACGGAATATATATGTGTAACAACTAAATATATATGTGTAAGAACGGAATATATATGTGTAAGAACGGAATATATATATGTAAGAACGGAATATATATGTGTAAGAACTGAATATATATGTGTAAGAATTGAATATATATGCGTATGAACTGAATATATATGCGTAAGAACGGAATATATATGCGTAAGAACGGAATATATATGTGCAAGAACGGAGAATATGTACGTGTAATAACGGAATATATATGTGTAAGAACGGAATATATATGTGTATATATGTGAGAGAACGGAATATATATGTGTTAGAACTGAATATATATGTGTAAGAAGTGAATATATATGTGTAAGAAGTGAATATATATGTGTAAGAACTGAATTTATATGTGAAAGAACTGAATATATATGCGTAAGAACGGAATATATATGCGTAAGAACAGAATATATATGCGTAAAACTGAATATATATGCGAAAGAACGGAATATATATGCGTAAGAACGGAATATATGTGTAAGAATGGAATATATACGTGTAAGAACGGAATATATATGTGTAAGAACGGAATATATACGTGTAAAAACGGAATATATATGTGTAAGAACGGAATATATATGTGTAAGAACGGAATATATATGTGTAAAAACGGCATATATATGTGTAAGAACTGAATATATATGTGTAAGAACTGAATATATATGTGTAAGAAATGAATATATATTTGTAAGAACTGAATATATATGTAAGAACTGAATATATGTGTAATAACTGAATATATAGCCGTAAGAACGGAATAAATATGTGTAAGAACGGAATATGTACGTGAAAGAACGGAATATGTATGTGTAAGAACGGAATATATATGTGTATATATGTGTAAGAACAGAATATATATGTGTAAGAACTGATTATATATGTGTAAGAAGTGAATATATATGTGTAGGAACTGAATATATATGTGTAAAAAATGAATATATATGTGTAAGAACGGAATATGTACGTGTAAGAACGGAATATATATGTGTAAGAACTGAATATATATGTGTAAGAAGGGAATATATATGTGTAAGAACTGAATATATATGTGTAAGAACGGAATATATATGTGTAAGAACGGAATATATATGCGTAAGAACGGAATATGTACGTGTAAGAACGGAATATATATGTGTAAGAACTGAACATATATGTGTAAGAAATGAATATATATGCGTAAGAACTGAATATATATGCGTAAGAACTAAATATATATGTGTAAGAACGGAATATATATGTGTATATATGTGTAAGAACGGAATATATGTGTAAGAATATATATGCGTAAGAACGGAATATATATGTGTAACAACTAAATATATATGTGTAAGAACGGAATATATATGTGTAAGAACGGAATATATATGTGTAAGAACGGAAAATATATATGTAAGAACGGAATATATATGTGTAAGAACTGAATATATATGTGTAAGAACTGAATATATATGTGTAAGAACTGAATATATATGCGTTTGAACGGAATATATATGAGTAAGAACGGAATATGTACGTGTAAGAACGGAATATATATGTGTAAGAACGGAGTTTATATGTGTATATATGTGTAAGAATGGAAGATATATGTGTAAGAACTGAATATATATGTGTAAGAAGTGAATATATATGTGTAAGAACTGAATATATATGTGTAAGAACGGAATATTTATGAGTAAGAACAGAATATGTACGTTTAAGAACGGAATATATATGTGTAAGAACTGAACATATATGTGTAAGAAATGAATATATATGCGTAAGAACTGAATATATATGCGTAAGAAAGGAATATATATGTGTAAGAACTGAATATGTATGCGTAAGAACTGAATATATATGCGTAAGAACGGAATATATATGCGTAAGAAAGGAATATATATGTGTAAGAACGGAATATGTACGTGAACGAACGGAATATATATGTGTAAGAACGGAATATATATGTGTAAGAACGGAATATATATGTGTAAGAACTGAATATATACGTGTAAGAAGTGAATATATATGTGTAAGAACTGAACATATAAGTGCAAGAACGGAATATATATGTGTAAGAACGGAATATATATGTGTAAGAACTGAATATATACGTGTAAGAAGTGAATATATATGTGTAATAACTGAATATATAAGTGTAAGAACGGAATATATATGTGTAAGAACTGAATATATATGTGTAAGAACTGAATATGTATGCGTAAGAACTGAATATATATGCGTAAGAACGGAATATGTACGTGTAAGAACGGAATATATATGTGTAAGAACGGAATATATATGTGTAAGAACGGAATATATATGTGTAAGAACGGAATATGTACGTGTAAGAACGGAATATATATGTGTAAGAACTGAATATATATGCGTAAGAACTGAATATATATGCGTTAGAACGGAATATATATGTGTAATAACTGAATATATATGCGTAAAACTGAATATATATCCGTAAGAACTGAAGATATATGTGTAAGAAATGAATATATATGCGTAATAATTGAATATGTACGTGTAAGAACGGAATATATATGTGTAAGAACGGAATATATACGTGTAAAAACGGAATATATATGTGTAAGAACGGAATATATATGTGTAAGAACGGAATATATATGTGTAAAAACGGCATATATATGTGTAAGAACTGAATATATATGTGTAACAACTGAATATATATGTGTAAGAAATGAATATATATTTGTAAGAACTGAATATATATGTAAGAACTGAATATATGTGTAATAACTGAATATATAGCCGTAAGAACGGAATAAATATCAGTAAGAACGGAATATGTACGTGAAAGAACGGAATATGTATGTGTAAGAACGGAATATATATGTGTATAGATGTGTAAGAACAGAATATATATGTGTAAGAACTGATTATATATGTGTAAGAAGTGAATATATATGTGTAGGAACTGAATATATATGTGTAAAAAAGGAATATATATGTGTAAGAACGGAATATGTACGTGTAAGAACGGAATATATATGTGTAAGAACTGAATATATATGTGTAAGAAGGGAATATATATGTGTAAGAACTGAATATATATGTGTAAGAACGGAATATATATGTGTAAGAACGGAATATATATGTGTAAGAACGGAATATGTACGTGTAAGAACGGAATATATATGTGTAAGAACTGAACATATATGTGCAAGAAATGAATATATATGCGTAAGAACTGAATATATATGCGTAAGAACTAAATATATATGTGTAAGAACGGAATATATATGTGTATATATGTGTAAGAACGGAATATATGTGTAAGAATATATATGCGTAAGAACGGAATATATATGTGTAACAACTAAATATATATGTGTAAGAACGGAATATATATGTGTAAGAACGGAATATATATGTGTAAGAACGGAAAATATATATGTAAGAACGGAATATATATGTGTAAGAACTGAATATATATGTGTAAGAACTGAATATATATGTGTAAGAATTGAATATATATGCGTTTGAACTGAATATATATGAGTAAGAACGGAATATGTACGTGTAAGAACGGAATATATATGTGTAAGAACGGAGTTTATATGTGTATATATGTGTAAGAACGGAAGATATATGTGTAAGAACTGAATATATATGTGTAAGAAGTGAATATATATGTGTAAGAACTGAATATATATGTGTAAGAACGGAATATTTATGAGTAAGAACAGAATATGTACGTTTAAGAACGGAATATATATGTGTAAGAACTGAACATATATGTTTAAGAAATGAATATATATGCGTAAGAACTGAATATATATGCGTAAGAAAGGAATATATATGTGTAAGAACTGAATATGTATGCGTAAGAACTGAATATATATGCGTAAGAACGGAATATATATGCGTAAGAAAGGAATATATATGTGTAAGAACGGAATATGTACGTGAACGAACGGAATATATATGTGTAAGAACGGAATATATATGTGTAAGAACGGAATATATATGTGTAAGAACTGAATATATACGTGTAAGAAGTGAATATATATGTGTAAGAACTGAACATATAAGTGCAAGAACGGAATATATATGTGTAAGAACGGAATATATATGTGTAAGAACTGAATATATACGTGTAAGAAGTGAATATATATGTGTAATAACTGAATATATAAGTGTAAGAACGGAATATATATGTGTAAGAACTGAATATATATGTGTAAGAACTGAATATGTATGCGTAAGAACTGAATATATATGCGTAAGAACGTAATATATATGCGTAAGAACGGAATATGTATGTGTAAGAACAGACTATGTACGTGTACGAACGGAATATATATGTTTAAGAACGGAATATATATGTGTAAGAACGGAATATATATGTGTAAGAACGGAATATGTACGTGTAAGAACGGAATATATATGTGTAAGAACGGAATATATATGTGTAAGAACGGAATATATATGTGTAAGAACGGAATATGTACGTGTAAGAACGGAATATATATGTGTAAGAACTGAATATATATGCGTAAGAACTGAATATATATGCATAAGAACGGAATATATATGTGTAATAACTGAATATATATGCGTAAAACTGAATATATATCCGTAAGAACTGAAGATATATGTGTAAGAAATGAATATATATGCGTAATAATTGAATATGTACGTGTAAGAACGGAATATATATGTGTAAGAACTGAATATATATGTGTAAGAACTGAATATATACGTGTAAGAACGGAAAATATACGTTGTTAGAACGGAATATATATGTGTAAGAACGGAATATATATGCATTAGAACGGAATAAATATGCGTAAGAACTGAACATATATGCGTAAGAACTGAACATATATGCGTAAGAACTAAATATATATGTGTAAGAACGGAATATATATGCGTAAGAACGGAATATACATGTGTAAGAACTGAATATATATGCGTTTGAACGGAATATATATGAGTAAGAACGGAATATGTACGTGTAAGAAGTGAATATATATGTGTAAGAACTGAATATATATGTGTAAGAACGGAATATATATGAGTAAGAACAGAATATGTACGTTTAAGAACGGAATATATATGTGAAAGAACTGAACATATATGTGTAAGAAATGAATATATATGCGTAAGAACTGAATATATATGCGTAAGAAAGGAATACATATGTGTAAGAACTGAACATATATGTGTAAGAAATGAATATATATGCGTAAGAACTGAATATATATGCGTAAGAAAGGAATATATATGTGTAATAACTGAATATGTATGCGTAAGAACTGAATATATATGCGTAAGAACGGAATATATATGCGTAAGAAAGGAATATATATGTGTAAGAACGGAATATGTACGTGAACGAACGGAATATATATGTGTAAGAACGGAATATATATGTGTAAGAACGGAATATATATGTGTAAGAACTGAATATATACGTGCACGAACTGAACATATAAGTGCAAGAACGGAATATATATGTGTAAGAACGGAATATATATGTGTAAGAACTGAATATATACGTGTAAGAAGTGAATATATATGTGTAATAACTGAATATATAAGTGTAAGAACGGAATATATATGTGTAAGAACTGAATATATATGTGTAAGAACTGAATATGTATGCGTAAGAACTGAATATATATGCGTAAGAACGTAATATATATGCGTAAGAACGGAATATGTATGTGTAAGAACAGAATATGTACGTGTACGAACGGAATATATATGTTTAAGAACGGAATATATATGTGTAAGAACGGAATATATATGTGTAAGAACGGAATATGTACGTGTAAGAACGGAATATATATGTGTAAGAACGGAATATATATGTGTAAGAACGGAATATATATGTGTAAGAACGGAATATGTACGTGTAAGAACGGAATATATATGTGTAAGAACTGAATATATATGCGTAAGAACTGAATATATATGCGTAAGAACGGAATATATATGTGTAATAACTGAATATATATGCGTAAAACTGAATATATATCCGTAAGAACTGAAGATATATGTGTAAGAAATGAATATATATGCGTAATAATTGAATATGTACGTGTAAGAACGGAATATATATGTGTAAGAACTGAATATATATGTGTAAGAACTGAATATATACGTGTATGAACGGAAAATATACGTGTAAGAACGGAATATATATGTGTAAGAACGGAATATATATGTGTAAGAACTGAATATATACGTGTAAGAAGTGAATATATATGTGTAAGAACTGAACATATAAGTGCAAGAACGGAATATATATGTGTAATAACGGAATATATATGTGTAAGAACTGAATATATACGTGTAAGAAGTGAATATATATGTGTAATAACTGAATATATAAGTGTAAGAACGGAATATATATGTGTAAGAACTGAATATATATGTGTAAGAACTGAATATGTATGCGTAAGAACTGAATATATATGCGTAAGAACGTAATATATATGCGTAAGAACGGAATATGTATGTGTAAGAACAGACTATGTACGTGTACGAACGGAATATATATGTTTAAGAACGGAAGATATATGTGTAAGAACGGAATATATATGTGTAAGAACGGAATATGTACGTGTAAGAACGGAATATATATGTGTAAGAACGGAATATATATGTGTAAGAACGGAATATATATGTGTAAGAACGGAATATGTACGTGTAAGAACGGAATATATATGTGTAAGAACTGAATATATATGCGTAAGAACTGAATATATATGCGTAAGAACGGAATATATATGTGTAATAACTGAATATATATGCGTAAAACTGAATATATATCCGTAAGAACTGAAGATATATGTGTAAGAAATGAATATATATGCGTAATAATTGAATATGTACGTGTAAGAACGGAATATATATGTGTAAGAACTGAATATATATGTGTAAGAACTGAATATATACGTGTAAGAACGGAAAATATACGTTGTTAGAACGGAATATATATGTGTAAGAACGGAATATATATGCATTAGAACGGAATAAATATGCGTAAGAACTGAACATATATGCGTAAGAACTGAACATATATGCGTAAGAACTAAATATATATGTGTAAAAACGGAATATATATGCGTAAGAACGGAATATAAATGTGTAAGAACTGAATATATATGCGTTTGAACGGAATATATATGAGTAAGAACGGAATATGTACGTGTAAGAAGTGAATATATATGTGTAAGAACTGAATATATATGTGTAAGAACGGAATATATATGAGTAAGAACAGAATATGTACGTTTAAGAACGGAATATATATGTGAAAGAACTGAACATATATGTGTAAGAAATGAATATATATGCGTAAGAACTGAATATATATGCGTAAGAAAGGAATATATATGTGTAAGAACTGAACATATATGTGTAAGAAATGAATATATATGCGTAAGAACTGAATATATATGCGTAAGAAAGGAATATATATGTGTAAGAACTGAATATGTATGCGTAAGAACTGAATATATATGCGTAAGAACGGAAAATATATGCGTAAGAAAGGAATATATATGTGTAAGAACGGAATATGTACGTGAACGAACGGAATATATATGTGTAAGAACGGAATATATATGTGTAAGAACGGAATATATATGTGTAAGAACTGAATATATACGTGTACGAACTGAACATATAAGTGCAAGAACGGAATATATATGTGTAAGAACGGAATATATATGTGTAAGAACTGAATATATACGTGTAAGAAGTGAATATATATGTGTAATAACTGAATATATAAGTGTAAGAACGGAATATATATGTGTAAGAACTGAATATATATGTGTAAGAACTGAATATGTATGCGTAAGAACTGAATATATATGCGTAAGAACGTAATATATATGCGTAAGAACGGAATATGTATGTGTAAGAACAGAATATGCACGTGTACGAACGGAATATATATGTTTAAGAACGGAATATATATGTGTAAGAACGGAATATATATGTGTAAGAACGGAATATGTACGTGTAAGAACGGAATATATATGTGTAAGAACGGAATATATATGTGTAAGAACGGAATATATATGTGTAAGAACGGAATATGTACGTGTAAGAACGGAATATATATGTGTAAGAACTGAATATATATGCGTAAGAACTGAATATATATGCGTAAGAACGGAATATATATGTGTAATAACTGAATATATATGCGTAAAACTGAATATATATCCGTAAGAACTGAAGATATATGTGTAAGAAATGAATATATATGCGTAATAATTGAATATGTACGTGTAAGAACGGAATATATATGTGTAAGAACTGAATATATACGTGTATGAACGGAAAATATACGTGTAAGAACGGAATATATATGTGTAAGAACGGAATATATATGCATTAGAACGGAATAAATATGCGTAAGAACTGAACATATATGCGTAAGAACTGAACATATATGCGTAAGAACTGAACATATATGTGTAAGAACGGAATATATATGCGTAAGAACGGAATATACATGTGTAAGAACGGAATATATATGCGTTTGAACGGAATATATATGAGTAAGAACGGAATATGTACGTGTAAGAACGGAATATATATGTGTAAGAACGGAGTATATATGTGTATATATGTGTAAGCACGGAAGATATATGTGTAGGAAGTGAATATATATGTGTAAGAAGTGAATATATATGTGTAAGAACTGAATATATATGTGTAAGAACAGAATATGTACGTTTAAGAACGGAATAAATATGTGAAAGAACTGAACATATATGTGTAAGAAATGAATATATATGCGTAAGAACTGAATATATATGCGTAAGAAAGGAATATATATGTGTAAGAACTGAATATGTACGTGTACGAACGGAATATATATGTGTAAGAACGGAATATATATGTGTAAGAACGGAATATATATGTGTAAGAACTGAATATATACGTGTAAGAAGTGAATATATATGTGTAAGAACTGAATATATAAGTGTAAGAACGGAATATATATGTGTAAGAACGGAATATATATGTGTAAGAACTAAAATATATACGTGTAAGAAGTGAATATATATGTGTAAGAACTGAATATATAAGTGTAAGAACGGAATATATATGTGTAAGAACTGAATATATATGTGTAAGAACTGAATATGTATGCGTAAGAACTGAATATATATGCGTAAGAACGGAATATATATGCGTAAGAACGGAATATATATGTGTAAGAACGGAATATGTACGTGAACGAACGGAATATAAATGTGTAAGAACGGAATATATATGTGTAAGAACGGAATATATATGTGTAAGAACTGAATATATACGTGTAAGAAGTGAATATATATGTGTAAGAACTGAATATATAAGTGTAAGAACGGAATATATATGTGTAAGAACGGAATATATATGTGTAAGAACTGAATATATACGTGTAAGAAGTGAATATATATGTGTAAGAACTGAATATATAAGTGTAAGAACGGAATATATATGTGTAAGAACTGAATATATATGTGTAAGAACTGAATATGTATGCGTAAGAACTGAATATATATGCGTAAGAACGTAATATATATGCGTAAGAACGGAATATATATGTGTAAGAACGTAATATGTATGTGTACGAACGGAATATATATGTTTAAGAACGGAATATATATGTGTAAGAACGGTATATATATGTGTAAGAACGGAATATGTACGTGTAAGAACGGAATATATATGTGTAAGAACGGAATATATATGTGTAAGAACGGAATATATATGTGTAAGAACGGAATATGTACGTGTAAGAACGGAATATATATGTGTAAGAACTGAATATATATGCGTAAGAACTGAATATATATGCGTAAGAACGGAATATATATGTGTAATAACTGAATATATATGCGTAAAACTGAATATATATCCGTAAGAATTGAATATGTACGTGTAAGAACGGAATATATATGTGTAAGAACTGAATATATATGTGAAAAGAACGGAATATATATGCATAAGAACGGAATAAATATGCGTAAGAACTGAACATATATGCGTAAGAAATGAACATATATGCATAAGAACTAAATATATATGTGTAAGAACGGAATATATATGCGTAAGAACGGAATATATATGTGTAAGAACTGAATATATATGCGTTTGAACGGAATATATATGAGTAAGAACGGAATATGTACGTGTAAGAACGGAATATATATGTGTAAGAACGGAGTATATATGTGTATATATGTGTAAGCACGGAAGATATATGTGTAAGAACTGAATATATATGTGTAAGAAGTGAATATATATGTGTAAGAACTGAATATATATGTGTAAGAACGGAATATATATGAGTAAGAACAGAATATGTACGTTTAAGAACGGAATATATATGTGTAAGAACTGAACATATATGTGTAAGAAATGAATATATATGCGTAAGAACTGAATATATATGCGTAAGAAAGGAATATATCATGTGTAAGAACTGAATATGTATGCGTAAGAACTGAATATATATGCGTAAGAACGGAATATATATGCGTAAGAAAGGAATATATATGTGTAAGAACGGAATATGTACGTGTACGAACGGAATATATATGTGTAAGAACGGAATATATATGTGTAAGAACGGAATATATATGTGTAAGAACTGAATATATACGTGTAAGAAGTGAATATATATGTGTCAGAACTGAATATATAATTGTAAGAACGGAATATATATGTGTAAGAACGGAATATATATGTGTAAGAACTGAATATATACGTGTAAGAAGTGAATATATATGTGTAAGAACTGAATATATAAGTGTAAGAACGGAATATATATGTGTAAGAACTGAATATATATGTGTAAGAACTGAATATGTATGCGTAAGAACTGAATATATATGCGTAAGAACGGAATATATATGCGTAAGAACGGAATATATATGTGTAAGAACGGAATATGTACGTGTACGAACGGAATATACATGTGTAAGAACGGAATATATATGTGTAAGAACGGAATATATATGTGTAAGAACTGAATATATACGTGTAAGAACTGAATATATATGTGTAAGAACTGAATATATAAGTGTAAGAACGGAATATATATGTGTAAGAACTCAATATATATGTGTAAGAACTGAATATATACGTGTAAGAACTGAATATATATGTGTAAGAACTGAATATATAAGTGTAAGAACGGAATATCTATGTATAAGAACTGAATATATATGTGTAAGAACTGAATATGTATGCGTAAGAACTGAATATATATGCGTAAGAACGTAATATATATGCGTAAGAACGGAATATATATGTGTAAGAACGGAATATGTACGTGTACGAACGGAATATATATGTTTAAGAACGGAATATATATGTGTAAGAACGGTATATATATGTGTAAGAACGGAATATGTACGTGTAAGAACGGAATATATATGTGTAAGAACGGAATATATATGTGTAAGAACGGAATATGTACGTGTAAGAACGGAATATATATGTGTAAGAACTGAATATATATGCGTAAGAACTGAATATATATGCGTAAGAACGGAATATATATGTGTAATAACTGAATATATATGCGTAAAACTGAATATATATCCGTAAGAACTGAAGATATATGTGTAAGAAATGAATATATATGCGTTAGAATTGAATATGTACGTGTAAGAACGGAATATATATGTGTAAGAACTGAATATATATGTGTAAGAACGGAATATATATGCATTAGAACGAATAAATATGCGTAAGAACTGAACATATATGCGTAAGAAATGAACATATATGCATAAGAACTAAATATATATGTGTAAGAACGAATATATATGAGTAAGAACGGAATATATATGTGTAAGAACTGAATATATATGCGTTTGAACGGAATATATATGAGTAAGAACGGAATATGTACGTGTAAGAACGGAATATATATTCGTAAGAACTGAATATATATGTGTAAGAACTGAATATATATGTGTAAGAACTGAATATATATGTGTAAGAACTGAATATATATGCGTAAGAACGGAATATATATGTGTAAGAACGGAATATATATGTGTAAGAACGGAATATGTACGTGTAAGAACGGAATATATATGTGTAAGAACGGAATATATATGTGTAAAAATGGAATATATAAGTGTAATAACGGAATATATATGTGTAAGAACTGAATGTGTAAGAACTGAATATATATGTGTAAGAACTGAATATATATGCGTAAGAACTGAATATATATATGTAAGAACTGAATATATATGTGTAAGAACTGAATATATATGCGTAAGAACGGAATATATATTTGTAAGAACGGAATATATATGTGTAAGAACGGAATATGTACGTGTAAGAACGGAATATATATGTGTAAGAACGGAATATATATGTGTATATATATGGAAGAACGGAATATATATGTTTAAGAACTGAATATATATGTGTAAGAAATGAATATATATGTGTAAGAACAGAATATATATGTGTAAGAACGGAATATATATGTGTAAGAACGGAATATATATGTGTAAGAACTGAACATATATGTGTAAGAAATGAATATATATGCGTAAGAACTGAATATATATCCGTAAGAACTGAATATATATGCTTAAGAACTGAATATATATGTTAGAACTGAATATATATGTGTAAGAACTGAATATATATGCGTAAGAACTGAATATATATGCGTAAGAACGGAATATATATGCGTAAGAACGGAATATATACGTGTAAGAACGGAATATGTACGTGTAAGAACGAAATATATATGTGTAAGAATTGAATATATATGTGTAAGTACGGAATATATATGTGTAAGAACTGAACATATATGTGTAAGAAATGAATATATATGCGTAAGAACTGAATATATATGCGTATGAATGGAATATATATTTGTAGTAACTGAATATATATGCGTAAAACTGAATATATATGCGTCAGAACTGAACATATATGTGTAAGAAATGAATATATATGTGTAAGAACTGAGCATATATGCTTAAGAACTGAATATATATGCGTAAAATTGAATATATATGCGAAAGAACGGAATATATATGCGTAAGAACGGAATATATGTGTGTAAGAACGGAATATATATGCGAAAGAACGGAATATATATGCGTAAGAACGGAATATATGTGTGTAAGAACGGAATATATATGTGTAAAAACGGAATATATATGTGTAAGAACGGAATATATATGCGTAAGAACTGAATATATATGCGTAAGAACTGAATATATATGCGTAAAACTGAATATATATGTGTAAGAACTGAATATATATGCGTAAGAACTGAATATATATGCGTAAGAACTGAATATATATGCGTAAGAAAGCAATATATATGCGTAAGAACGGAAAATATATGTGTAAGAACGGAATATATATGTGTAAAAACGGAATATATATGTGTAAGAACGGAATATATATGCGTAAGAACTGAATATATATGTGTAAGAACTGAATATATATGCGTAAGAATTGAATATATATGCATAAAACTGAATATATATGCGAAAGAACGGAATATATATGCGTAAGAACGGAATATATGTGTAAGAACGAAATATATATGTGTAAGAACGGAATATGTATTTGTAAGAACGGAATATATACGTGTAAAAACGGAATATATATGTGTAAGAACGGAATATATATGTGTAAGAACGGAATATATATGTGTAAAAACGGAATATATATGTGTAAGACCTGAATATATATGTGTAAGAACGGAATATATACGTGTAAGAACGGAATATACATGTGTAAGAACGGAATATATATGTGTAAGAACGGAATATATATGCATTAGAACGGAATATATATGCGTAAGAACTGAACATATATGCGTAAGAACTGAACATATATGCGTAAGAACTGAATATATATGTGTAAGAACGGAATATATATGCGAAAGAACTGAATATATATGTGTAAGAACTGAATATATATATGCGTAAGAACGGAATATATATGCGTAAAAACGGAATATATATGTGTAAGAACGCAATATATATATGTGTAAGAACGGAATATGTACGTGTAAGAACGGAATATATATGTGTATATATGTGTAAGAACGGAATATATGTGTAAGAATATATATGCGTAAGAACGGAATATATATGTGTAAGAACTGAATATGTATGTGTAAGAACTGAATATATATGTGTAAGAACTGAATATATATGTGTAAGAACTGAATATATATGCGTTAGAACTGAATATATATGTGTAAGAACTGAATATATATGCGTAAGAACTGAATATATATGCATAAGAACTGAATATATACGCGTAAGAACTGAATATATATGCGTAAGAACTTAATATATATGCGTAAGAACTGAATATATATGCATAAGAACGGAATATATATGCGTAAGAACTGAATATATATGCGTAAGAACGGAATATATATGTGTAAGAACGGAATATATATGTGTAAGTACTGAATATATATGTGTAAGAACGGAATATATGTGTAAGAATATATATGCGTGAGAACGGAATATATATGTGTAAGAACGGAATATATATGCGTAAGAACTGATTATATATGTGTAAGAACTGAATATATATGTGTAAGAACTGAATATATATGCGTAAGAACTGAATATATATGCGTAAAACTGAATATATATATCCGTAAGAACGCAATATGTACGTGTAAGAACGGAATATATATGTGTAAGAACGGAATATATATGCGTAAGAACTGAATATATATGAGTAAGAACTGAATATATATGTGTAAGAACTGAATATATATGCATAAGAACTGAATATATATGCGTATAACTGAATATATATGCGAAAGAACGGAATATATATGCGTAAGAATATATATGCGTATGAACGGAATATCTATGTGTAAGAACGGAATATATCTGCGTAAGAAATCAATATATATGCGTAAAACTGAATATATATGCGAAAGAACGGAATATATATGCGTAAGAACGGAATATATGTGTAAGAACGGAATATATATGTGTAAGAACGGAATATATACGTGTAAGAACGGAATATATATGTGTAAGTACGGAATACATACGTGTAAAAACGGAATATATATGTGTAAGAACTGAATATATGTGTGTAAGAACTGACTATATAACTGTAAGAACTGAATATATATGCGAAAGAACTGAATATATATGCGTAAGAACTGAATATATATGCGTAAGAACTGAATATATATGCGTAAGAACTGAATATATATGCGTAAAACTGAATATATATGTGTAAGAACTCAATATATATGCGTAAGAACTGAATATATATGCGTAAGAACGGAATATATATGCGTAGTAAGAATATGCGTAAGAACGGAATATATATGCGTAAGAACGGAATATATATGTGTAAGAACTGAAAATATATGTGTAAGAACGGAATATATATGTGTAAGAACGGAATATATATGTGTAAGAACGGAATATATATGTGTAAGAAGTGAATATATATGTGTAAGAACGGAATATATATGTGTAAAAACGGAATATATATGTGTAAGAACGGAATATATCTGCGTAAGAAATCAATATATATGCGTAAAACTGAATATATATGCGAAAGAACGGAATATATATGCGTAAGAACGGAATATATGTGTAAGAACGGAATATATATGTGTAAGAACGGAATATATATGTGTAAGAACGGAATATATATGTGTAAGAACGGAATATATACGTGTAAGCACGGAATATATATGTGTAAGTACGGAATACATACGTGTAAAAACGGAATATATATGTGTAAGAACTGAATATATATGTGTAAGAACTGACTATATATCTGTAAGAACTGAATATATATGCGAAAGAACTGAATATATATGCGTAAGAACGGAATATATATGCGTAAGAACTGAATATATATGCGTAAAACTGAATATATATGTGTAAGAACTGAATATATATGCGTAAGAACTGAATATATATGCGTAAGAACGGAATATATATGTGTAAGAACTGAAAATATATGTGTAAGAACGGAATATATATGTGTAAGAACGGAATATATATGTGTAAGAACGGAATATATATGTGTAAGAAGTGAATATATATGTGTAAGAACGGAATATATATGTGTAAAAACGGAATATATATGTGTAAGAACGGAATATATACGTGTAAGAACGGAATATATACGTGTAAGAACGGAATATATATGTGTAAAAACGGCATATATATGTGTAAGAACGGAATATTTACGTGTAAGAACGGAATATATACGTGTAAGAACGGAATATATATGTGTAAGAACGGAATATATATGCGTTAGAACGGAATATATATGTGTAAAACGGAATATATATGTGTAAGAACGGAATATATGAGTAAGAATATATATGCGTAAGAACGGAATATATATGTAAGAATGGAATATATATGCGTTAGAACTGAATATATATGTGTAAGAACTGAATATATATGTGTAAGAACTGAATATATATGCGTAAGAACTGAATATATATGCGTAAAAACTGAATATATATGCGTAAGGACTGAATAAATATGCGTAAGAACTGAACATATATGTGTAAGAACTAACATATATGCGTAATAACTGAACATATATGCGTAAGAACTGAATATATATGCATAAGAACTGAATATATGCGTAAGAACTGAATATATATATGCGTAAAAAATGAATATATATGCATAAGAACTGAACATATATGCGTAAGAACTGAATATATATGCGTAAGAACTGAACATATATGCGTAAGAACTGAACATATATGCGTAAGAACTGAATATGTATGTGTAAGAACGGAATATATATTTGTAAGAACGGAATATATATGCGTAAGAACGGAATATATATGTGTAAGAACGGAATATGTATGTGTAAGAAACGGAATATATATTTGTAAGAACGGAATATATATGCGTAAGAACGGAATATATATGTGTAAGAACGGAATATGTATGTGTAAGAACGGAATATATATTTGTAAGAACGGAATATATATGTGTAAGAACGAAATATATATGTGTAAGAATGGAAGATATATGTGTAAGAACGGAATATATATGTGTAAGAACGGAATATGTATGTGTAAGAACGGAATATATATGTGTAAGAACGGAATATATATGTGTAAGAACGGAATATATGTGTAAGAATATATATGCGTAAGAACGGAATATATATGTGTAAGAAAGGAATATATATGCGTAAGTACTGAATATATATGCGTAAAAACGGAATATATATGTGTAAGAACGGAATATATATGTAAGAATATATATGCGTAAGAACTGAATATGTATGTGTAAGAACTGAATATATATAAGTAAGAACTGAATATATATGTGTAAGAACTGCGTAAGAACGGAATATATATGTGTAAGAACTGAATATGTATGTGTAAGAACTGAATATATATAAGTAAGAACTGAATATATATGTGTAAGAACTGAATATATATGTGTAAGAACTGAATATATATGTGTAGGAACTGAATATATATGCGTAAGAACTGAATATATATGCGTAAGAACTGAATATATATGCGTAAGAACTGAATATATATGCGTAAGAACTGAATATATATTCGTAAGAACTGAATATATATGCGTAAGAACGGAATATATATGCGTAAGAACTGAATATATATGCGTAAGAACTGAATATATATGTGTAAGAACGGAATATATATGTGTAAGTACTGAATATATATGTGTAAGAACGGAATATATGTGTAAGAATATATATGCGTGAGAACGGAATATATATGTGTAAGAACGGAATATATGTGCGTAAGAACTGATTATATATGTGTAAGAACTGAATATATATGTGTAAGAACTGAATATATATGCGTAAGAACTGAATATATATGCGTAAAACTGAATATATATATCCGTCAGAACGGAATATGTACGTGTAAGAACGGAATATATATGTGTAAGAACGGAATATATATGCGTAAGAACTGAATATATATGAGTAAGAGCTGAATATATATGTGTAAGAACTGAATATATATGCATAAGAACTGAATATATATGCGTATAACTGAATATATATGCGAAAGAACGGAATATATATGCGTAAGAATATATATGCGTATGAACGGAATATATATGTGTAAGAACGGAATATATCTGCGTAAGAAATCAATATATATGCGTCAAACTGAATATATATGCGAAAGAACGGAATATATATGCGTAAGAACGGAATATATGTGTAAGAACGGAATATATATGTGTAAGAACGGAATATATATGTGTAAGAACGGAATATATACGTGTAAGAACGAAATATATATGTGTAAGTACGGAATACATACGTGTAAAAACGGAATATATATGTGTAAGAACTGACTATATAACTGTAAGAACTGAATATATAAGCGAAAGAACTGAATATATATGCGTAAGAACTGAATATATATGCGTAAGAACTGAATATATATGCGTAAGAACTGAATATATATGCGTAAAACTGAATATATATGTGTAAGAACTGAATATATATGCGTAAGAACGGAATATATACGTGTAAGAACGAAATATATATGTGTAAGTACGGAATACATACGTGTAAAAACGGAATATATATGTGTAAGAACTGACTATATAACTGTAAGAACTGAATATATATGCGAAAGAACTGAATATATATGCGTAAGAACTGAATATATATGCGTAAGAACTGAATATATATGCGTAAGAACTGAATATATATGCGTAAAACTGAATATATATGTGTAAGAACTGAATATATATGCGTAAGAACTGAATATATATGCGTAAGAACGGAATATATATGCGTAGTAAGAATATGCGTAAGAACGGAATATATATGCGTTAGAACGGAATATATATGTGTAAGAACTGAAAATATATGTGTAAGAACGGAATATATATGTGTAAGAACGGAATATATATGTGTAAGAACGGAATATATATGTGTAAAAACGGAATATATATGTTTAAGAACGGAATATATACGTGTAAGAACGGAACATATATGTGTAAGAACGGAATATATATGTGTAAGAAGTGAATATATATGTGTAAGAACGGAATATATATGTGTAAAAACGGAATATATATGTGTAAGAACGGAATATATACGTGTAAGAACGGAATATATACGTGTAAGAACGGAATATATATGTGTAAAAACGGAATATATATGTGTAAGAACGGAATATTTACGTGTAAGAACGGAATATATACGTGTAAGAACGGAATATATATGTGTAAGAACTGAATATATATGCGTAAGAACTGAATATATATGCGTAAAAACTGAATATATATGCGTAAGGACTGAATAAATATGCGTAAGAACTGAACATATATGTGAAAGAAATAACATATATGCGTAATAACTGAACATATATGCGTAAGAACTGAATATATATGCATAAGAACTGAATATATGCGTAAGGACTGAATATATATGCGTAAGAAATGAATATATATGCGTAATAACTGAATATATATGCGTAAGAACGGAATATATATGCGTAGTAAGAATATGCGTAAGAACGGAATATATATGCGTAAGAACGGAATATATATGTGTAAGAACTGAAAATATATGTGTAAGAACGGAATATATACGTGTAAGAACGGAATATATACGTGTAAGAACGGAATATATATGTTTAAAAACGGAATATATATGTGTAAGAAGTGAATATATATGTGTAAGAACGGAATATATATGTGTAAGAACGGAATATATATGTTTAAGAACGGAATATATACGTGTAAGAACGGAATATATATGTGTAAGGACGGAATATATATGTGTAAGAAGTGAATATACATGTGTAAGAACGGAATATATATGTGTAAAAACGGAATATATATGTGTAAGAACGGAATATATACGTGTAAGAACGGAATATATACGTGTAAGAACGGAATATATATGTGTAAAAACGGAATATATATGTGTAAGAACGGAATATTTACGTGTAAGAACGGAATATATACGTGTAAGAACGGAATATATATGTGTAAACACCGAATATATATGCGTAAGAACTGAATATATATGCGTAAAAACTGAATATATATGCGTAAGGACTGAATAAATATGCGTAAGAACTGAACATATATGTGAAAGAAATAACATATATGCGTAATAACTGAACATATATGCGTAAGAACTGAATATATATGCATAAGAACTGAATATATGCTTAAGAACTGAATATATATGCGTAAGAAATGAATATATATGCGTAAGAACTGAACATATATGCGTAAGAACTGAATATATATGCGTAAGAACTGAACATATATGCGTAAGAACTGAACATATATGCGTAAGAACTGAATATATATGCGTAAGAACGGAATATATATGTGTAAGAACGGAATATGTATGTGTAAGAACGGAATATATATTTGTAAGAACGGAATATATATGCGTAAGAACGGAATATATATGTGTAAGAACGGATTATGGATGTGTAAGAACGGAATATATATTTGTAAGAATGGAATATATATGTGTAAGAACGAAATATATATGTGTAAGAATGGAAGATATATGTGTAAGAACGGAATATATATGTGTAAGAACGGAATATGTATGTGTAAGAACGGAATATATATGTGTAAGAACGGAATATATATGTGTAAGAACGGAATATATGTGTAAGAATTTATATGCGTAAGAACGGAATATATATGTGTAAGAAAGGAATATATATGCGTAAGTACTGAATATATATGCGTAAGAATTGAACATATATGCGTAAGAACTGAATATATATGCATAAGAACTGAATATATATGTGTAAGTACTGAATATATCTGCGTAAGAACTGAATATATATGCGTAAAACTGAATATATATATGTAAGAACTGAATATATATGCGTAAGAACTAAATATATATGCGTAAGAACGGAATATATATGTGTAAGAACGGAATATATATGCGTAAGAACGGAATATAAATGTGTAAGCACGGAATATATATGTAAAAGAACGGAATATATATGTGTAAGAACGGAATATATATGTGTAAGAACGGAATATATATGTGTAAGAACTGAATATATATGTGTAAGAACTGCATATATATGCGTAAAACTGAATACATATGCGTAAGAACTGAATATATATGCGTAAGAACTGAATATATATGCGTAAAACTGAATATATATGCGTAAAACTGAATATATGCGAAAGAACAGAATATATATGCGTAAGAACGGAATATATGTGTAAGAACGGAATATATATGTGTAAGAACGGAATATATATGTGTAAGAACGGAATAAATATGTGTAAGAACGGAATATATATGTGTAAGAACTGAATATATATTTGTAAGAACTGAAAATATATGTGTAAGAACTGATTATATATATGCGTAAGAACTGAATATATATATGCGTAAGAACTAAATATATATGCGTAAGAACTGAATATATATGCGTAAGAACAGAATATATATGCGTAAGAACGGAATATATATGCGTAAGAACTGAATATATATGCGTAAGAACGCAATATATATGTGTAAGAACGGAATATATATGTGTAAGTACATATATATATGTGTAAGAACGGAATATGTACGTGTAAGAACGGAATATATACGTGTAAGAACGGAATATATATGTGTAAGAACTGAATATATATGCGTAAGAACTGAATATATATGCGTAAGAGCTGAATATATACGCGTAAGAACTGAATATATATGCGTTGGACGGAATATATATGCGTAAGAACGGAATATATATGCGTAAGAACGGAATATATATGTTTAAGAATGGAATATATATGTGTAAGAACGGAATATATATGTGTAAGAACGGAATATATATGTGTAAGAACGGAATACATTTGAGCAAGAACGGAATATATATGTGTAAGAACGGAATATATATGTGTAAGAACTGAATAAATGCGTAAGAACGGAATATTTATGCGTAAGAACGGTATATATATGTGTAAGAACGGAATATATATGTGTATATATTTGTAAGAACGGAATATATATGTGTAAGAACTGAATATATATGTGTAAGAAGTGAATATATACGTGTAAGAACGGAATATATCCATGTAAGAACTGAATATATATGCGTAAGAACTAAATATATATGTGTAAGAACGGAATATATATGTGTAAGAACGGAATATATATGCGTAAGAACGGAATATATATGTGTAAGTATGGAACATATATGTATAAGAACGGAATATATATGTGTAAGAACGGAATATATATGTGTAAGAACGGAATATATATGTGTAAGAACGGAATATATATGTGTAAGAAGTGAATATATATTTGTAAGAACTGAATATATATGTGTAAGAACGGAATATATATGTGTAAGAACTGAATATATATGTGTAAGAACGGAATATATGTGTAAGAATATATATGAGTAATAACGGAAAATATATGTGTAAGAACTGAATATATATGTGTAAGAACAGAATATATATGTGTAAGAACTGAATATATATGTGTAAGAACTGAATATATATGTGTAATAACTGAATATATATGTGTAAGAACTGAATATATATGCGTAAGAACTGAATATATATGAGTAAGAACGGAATATATATGCATAAGAACTGAATATATATGCGTAAGAACGGAATATATATGTGTAAGAACAGAATATATATGTGTAAGAACTGAATATATATGTGTAAGAACGGAATATATATGCGTAAAACTGAATATATATGCGAAAGAACGGAATATATATGCGTAAGATCTGAATATATATGTGTAAGAACGGAATATATATGCGTAAGAACTGAATATATATGCGTAAAACTGAATATATATGTGTAAGAACGGAATATATATGTGTAAGAACTGAACATATATGTGTAAGAACGGAATATATGTGTAAGAATATATATGCGTAAGAACGGAATATATATGTGTAAGAACGGAATATATATACGTAAGAACTGAATATATATGTGTAAGAACTGAATAAATATGTGTAAGAACTGAATATATATGCGTAAAAACTGAATATATATGCGTAAAATTGAATATATATGCGAAAGAACGGAATATATATGCGTAAGAACGGAAAATATATGTAAGAACGGAATATATATGTGTAAGAAAGGAATATATATATGTAAGAACGGAATATATACGTGTAAGAACGGAATATATATGTGTAAGAACAGAATATATATGTGTAGGAACGGAATATCTATATGTATAAACGGAATATATATGTGTAAGAACGGAATATATACGTGTAAGAATGGAATATATCCATGTAAGAACGGAATATATATTTGTAAGAACGGAATATATTGCGTTAGAACGGAATATATATGTGTAAGAACGGAATATATATGTGTAAGAACGGAATATATGTGTAAGAATATATATGCGTAAGAACGGAATATATATGTGTAAGAACGGAATATATATGCGTAAGAACTGAATATATATGTGTAAGAACGGAATATATATGCGTTAGAATGGAATATATATGTGTAAGAACGGAATATATATGCGTTAGAACGGAATATATATGTGTAAGAACGGAATATATATGTGTCAGAACGGAATATGTACGTCTAAGAACGGAATATATATGTGTAAGAACGGAATATATATGTGTAACAACTGAATATATATGTGTAAGAACTGAATATATATGTGTAAGAACTGAATATATATGCGTAAGAACGCAATATATATGTCTAAGAACGGAATATATATGCGTAAGAACTGAATATATATGTGTAAGAACTGAATATATATGCGTAAGAACTGAACATATATGTGTAAGAGCTGAACATATATGCGTAAGAACTGAATATATATGCGTAAGAACTGAACATATATGCGTAAGAGCTGAACATATATGCGTCAGAACTGAAAATATATGCATAATAACTGAACATATATGCGTAAGAACTGAACATATATGCGTAAGAATTGAATATATAAGCGTCAGAACTGAATATATATGCGTAAGAACGGATTATATATGCGAAAGAACTGAATATATATGCGTAAGAACGGAATATATATGTGTAAGAATGGAATATATATGTGTAAGAACTGAACATATATGTGTTAGAACGGAATATATGTGTAAGAATATATATGCGTAAGAACGGAATATATATGTGTAAGAACTGAATATATATACGTAAGAACTGAATATATATGTGTAAGAACTGAATAAATATGTGTAAGAACTGAATATATATGCGTAAGAACTGAATATATATGCGTAAAATTGAATATATATGCGAAAGAACGGAATATATATGCGTAAGAACGGAAAATATATGTAAGAACGGAATATATATGTGTAAGAACTGAATATATATATGTAAGAACGGAATATATACGTGTAAGAACGGAATATATATGTGTAAGAACAGAATATATATGTGTAAGAACGGAATATCTATGTGTATAAACGGAATATATATGTGTAAGAACGGAATATATACGTGTAAGAACGGAATATATCCATGTAAGAAAGGAATATATATGTGTAAGAACGGAATATATTGCGTTAGAACGGAATATATATGTGTAAGAACGGAATATATATGTGTAAGAACGAAATATATGTGTAAGAATATATATGCGTAAGAACGGAATATATATGTGTAAGAACGGAATATATATGCGTAAGAACTGAATATATATGTGTAAGAACGGAATACATATGCGTTAGAACGGAATATATATGTGTAAGAACGGAATATATATGCGTTAGAACGGAATATATATGTGTAAGAACGGAATATATATGTGTAAGAACGGAATATGTACATGTCAGAACGGAATATATATGTGTAAGAAGGGAATATATATGTGTAAAAACTGAATTTATATGTGTAAGAACTGAATATATATGTGTAAGAACTGAATATATATGCTTAAGAACGCAATATATATGTCTTAGAACGGAATATATATGTGTAAGAACGGAATATATATGTGTAAGAACTGAATATATATGCGTAAGAACTGAACATATATGCGTAAGAGCTGAACATATATGCGTAAGAACGGAATATATACGTGTAAGAACGGAATATATATGTGTAAGAACAGAATATATATGTGTAAGAACGGAATATCTATGTGTATTAACGGAATATATATGTGTAAGAACGGAATATATACGTGTAAGAACGGAATATATCCATGTAAGAAAGGAATATATATGTGTAAGAACGGAATATATTGCGTTAGAACGGAATATATATGTGTAAGAACGGAATATATATGTGTAAGAACGAAATATATGTGTAAGAATATATATGCGTAAGAACGGAATATATATGTGTAAGAACGGAATATATATGCGTAAGAACTGAATATATATGTGTAAGAACGGAATACATATGCGTTAGAACGGAATATATATGTGTAAGAACGGAATATATAAGCGTTAGAACGGAATATATATGTGTAAGAACGGAATATATATGTGTAAGAACGGAATATGTACATGTCAGAACGGAATATATATGTGTAAGAACGGAATATATATGTGTAACAATTGAATATTTATGTGTAAGAACTGAATATATATGTGTAAGAACTGAATATATATGCTTAAGAACGCAATATATATGTCTAAGAACGGAATATATATGTGTAAGAACGGAATATATATGTGTAAGAACTGAATATATATGCGTAAGAACTGAACATATATGCGTAAGAGCTGAACATATATGCGTAAGAACTGAATATATATGCGTCAGAACTGAAAATATATGCATAAGAACTGAACATATATGCGTAAGAACTGAACATATATGCGTAAGAACTGAATATATAAGCGTCAGAACTGAATATATATGCGTAAGAACGGATTATATATGCGAAAGAACTGATTATATATGCGTACGAACTCAATATGTATGCGTAAGAACTGAATATATATGCGTAAGAACTGAATATATATGCGTAAGAACTGAATATATATGCGTAAGAACGGAATATATATGTGTAAGAACGGAATATATATGTAAGAATATATATGCGTAAAACTGAATATATATGCGTAAGAACTGAATATATATGCGTAAAAACTGAACATATATGCGTAAGAGCTAAACATATATGCGTCAGAACTGAAAATATATGCATAATAACTGAACATATATGCGTAAGAACTGATCATATATGCGTAAGAATTGAATATATAGGCGTCAGAACTGAATATATATGCGTAAGAACGGAATATATATGTGTAAGAACGGAATATATATGTGTAAGAACTGAACATATATGTGTAAGAACTGAATATATGTGTAAGAATATATATGCGTAAGAACGAAATATATATGTGTAAGAACTGAATATATATATGTAAGAACTGAATATATATGTGTAACAACTGAATAAATATGTGTAAGAACTGAATATATATGCGTAAGAACTGAATATATATGCGAAAGAACAGAATATATATGCGTAAGAACGGAAAATATATGTAAGAACGGAATATATATGTGTAAGAACGGAATATATACATGTAAGAACGGAATATATACATGTAAGAACGGAATATATATGTGTAAGAACAGAATATATATGTGTAAGAATGGAATATCTATGTGTATAAACGGAATATATATGTGTAAGAAAGGAATATATACGTTTAAGAACAGAATATATCCATGTAAGAACGGAATATATATGTGTAAGAACGGAATATATTGCGTTAGAACGGAATATATATGTGTAAGAACGGAATATATATGTGTAAGAACGGAATATATGTGTAAGAATATATATGCGTAAGAACGGAATATATATTTGTAAGGACGGAATATATATGCGTAAGAACTGAATATATATGTGTAAGAACGGAATATATATGCGTTAGAACGGAATATATATGTGTAAGAACGGAATATATATGCGTTAGAACGGAATATATATGTGTAAGAACTGAACATATAAGTGTAAGAAATGAATATATATGTGTAAAAACTGAATATATATGCGTAAGAACGGAATATATATGTATAAGAACGGAATATATATGCGTAAGAACTGAATATATACGTGTAAAAACGGAATATATATATGTAAGAACGGAATAAATATGTGTAAGAAAGGAATATATATGTGTAAGAACGGAATATATATGTGTAAGAACTGAATATATATGTGTAAGAACTGAATATATCCATGTAAGAACGGAATATATATGTGTAAGAACGGAATATATTGCGTTGGAACGGAATATATATGTGTAAGAACGGAATATATATGTGTAAGAACGGAATATATGTGTAAGAATATATATGCGTAAGAACGGAATATATATGTGTAAGAACGGAATATATATGCGTAAGAACTGAATATATATGTGTAAGAACGGAATATATATGCGTTAGAACGGAATATATATGTGTAAGAACGGAATATATATGCGTTAGAACGGAATATATATGTGTAAGAACGGAATATATATGTGTAAGAACGGAATATGTACGTGTCAGAACGGAATATATATGTGTAAGAACGGAATATATATGTGTAACAACTGAATATATATGTGTAAGAACTGAATATATATGTGTAAGAACTGAATATATATGCGTAAGAAGGCAATATATATGTCTAAGAACGGAATATATATGCGTAAGAACTGAATATATATGTGTAATAACTGAATATATATGCGTAAGAACTGAACATATATGCGTAAGAGCTGAACATATATGCGTAAGAACTGAATATATATGCGTAAGAACTGAACATATATGCGTAAGAGCTGAACATATATGCGTCAGAACTGAAAATATATGCATAAGAACTGAACATATATGCGTAAGAACTGAACATATATGCGAAAGAACTGATTATATATGCTTACGAACTCAATATGTATGCGTAAGAACTGAATATATATGCGTAAGAACTGAACATATATGCGTAAGAACTGAATATATATGCGTAAGAACGGAATATATGTGAGTAAGAACGGAATATATATGCGTAAGAACAGAATATATATGTGTAAGAACTGAATATATATGTGTAAGAACGGAATATATATGTAAGAATATATATGCGTAAAACTTAATATATATGCGTAAGAACTGAATATATATGCGTAAAAACTGAATATATATGCGTAAAAACTGAAAATATATGTGTAAGAACGGAATATATATGTGTAAGAACGAAATATATACGTGTAAGAACGGAATATATACGTGTAAAAACGGAATATATATGTGTAAGAACGTAATATATATGTGTGAGAACGGAATAAATATGTGTAAGAACGGAATATATATGTGTAAGAACGGAATATATATGTGTAAGAAGTGAATATATATGTGTAAGAACGGAATATATATGTGTAAGACCGGAATATATATGTGTAAGAACTGAATATATATGTGTAAGAACGGAATATATATGCGTTAGAACGGAATATATATGTGTAAGAACGGAATATATATGTGTAAGAACGGAATATATGTGTAAGAATATATATGCGTAAGAACGGAATATATATGTGTAAGAACGGAATATATATGCGTAAGAACGGAATATATATGTGTAAGAACGGAATATATATGCGTAAGAACTGAATAT